>PVIR01020938.1:0-30007 GCA_004026965.1 Petromus typicus | reverse complement strand
AATCCTCCTGCGTCTGCCTCCCGAGTGCTGGGATTACAGGCGTGAGCCACCACGCCCGGCACTGTGGTGTGTGGTACTGGTTGCTGCTGGGCGTGAGTCTCCACACCCAGTATTGTTATGTGGTTACCGGGGAATCGAACCCGGGTCCTTGCGCTTGCAAGACAGGCGCCGGAACCACTGAGCTAACTCCCCGGCCCGACAACTGAGTCTTCATTTCTGTGAATGGCATCATTGGCCAAAATCTTCTTCACATGTATTGACGATTCCAAGTAATGTCTAAACTACAAAGGTGCTAGATAAAACATGTATGAGACTCTCACTGTAACCTCACCTCAGGATGAGGCCCGGCTTTCCAAGTTCACCAGGAAGGAGAGACAAGAGACATGTCTCTCTGAATGAGAGACACGAACTCGACCACGTGAAAATGCAATGGCTGCTTTATTGTTTGTGACACACAGAAGGATCGATACTCTTAAAAAACCTCAATACCTTAGACACAAATATCGATGAGGTAATGTGAATCCTAATGAGCTAGAAGGGGAAAAGAATCTGATCAATAACATATGGAAACTTGTAGTACTGTTGGTGATTTATGCCGCATAATGAGTGACTACAAATTCAGTGACTTAAAACAACACACATTTACAGTGGACCCTCACCTTACAATCGGCCTGACATACAAACAACTTGGTTAAATATGTTAATGGAAGATGCATCTGCCTCTTGTTATCTATAGAGTGTACCCACATAAACATCCAGATCTCACCTGCATTGACCTACTACCAAACAGCCCTTGGGAACTGGTCAACTTTGTAAGTCAAGGGTCCACTGTACTATTTCACAGTTTCTGTAAATCAGAACCCTGGGTTAGGCTCCACCACATTCTCTGCTCAGGGTGGCACAGCCTGAAGTCCAGGTGCCAGCTTTGTCTGTTTTCATGTGTCGCCTTCACAAAGTAAGGGTTCCACGCTCCTTCAGGCTAGAGGGCAAATCTGTTTCTCTGCAGCATCATTTTATGACCTCCCCAAACTGTCACCTCTGCCTTTTCTTCTTCTTCCTTCTCTTCATCTTCTTCACCTGCCCTTCTTCCTCACCATTTCCTCCTTCTCTGCTATTTGTCTAACTTTAAGGAGTAAATTTTAAAAACCCACCTGATTAGATAAGGCCCACCTAGGATAATTTCCTTTTTGATTAACTTGAAGTCAACTGATTAGGGATATTAATTAATCTGAAAAATCCTTTCATTTTGCCATATTCTACTCATTAGAAACTAGTCACAGCCAGTCAAGAGGGTATTAGACAAAGGCATGACCCAGTGGGGAACAGAGTGTGTCTGCCATATTAGTAATCACAGAAAAGCAAGTTAAAGCCTTGTGGGTTGCCATTTTTGGTGTCTCGCATTGGCAAAGGCTGAAAAATCAAAAACAAAATTCCTGAAATTTTCCAGTGGTGGCAAAGTATGGAAAAACTGGTCTTCTGATACCCACGGGAGAAAATGTTAAAGTACAACAATCACAGGGCAGGCTCAATCTGTCAAATCCTTAAAGCTTGAGTTCTCTAAGCAACTATTGTGCTATAAATTATCCTAAGGAAATACTTGTAGATAACATGTAGAGAAACTCTGTCA
Source organism: Petromus typicus (assembly GCA_004026965.1). Taxonomy (NCBI): domain Eukaryota; kingdom Metazoa; phylum Chordata; class Mammalia; order Rodentia; family Petromuridae; genus Petromus; species Petromus typicus. The sequence continues at coordinate 28,380 of PVIR01020938.1, read as the reverse complement.
TGTGGTTGAAACTTTATTACCACTGATCAGTTGATTAATTAATTGACTGCCATGCTGGGAATTGAACCCTGGGCTTTGAACATGCTAGGCAAGGGCTCTACTGTTCAGCTACACCCCAGTCCTTGACACTGCGGCAAGAGTCCAGCTCTCTCCCTGGCTACCCTCTGAAGGGTTGTGGTTTGTAGCTACCTGAACCTCACTTACAAGCAAAGAAAAACAATAACACTCACCCAGACGTGCGAGCTGTGAGGATTAAATGGCTTATCCGAGTAAATAGAGGCCCAGGTCAGTGTTTAATAACTGTGAGGAGGAAGAGGATTATGTAATCGGATACCATGCAGCTATCAAATAACATGCATAACATTTTATTAAATCAATCTCTATTTTTGTTAAAATGTTAAAAGTAAAACCTGGCAAACACAAGGTCCTGATCTGATTCCCTCAGATAAATAGATACATAGATACATAGATACATAGATACATAGATATATAGATATATAGATATAGATAAATAGATAAGAAAATGGAATCAAAGTCCATTTCAGAGATTGTTAAATTTATCTAAGACGTGGGGTCATAGGGGATTTTTATTTTCTTTCTTATAGTTTGTGGGAGGTTTTTTTTTGTTTGCATGCTTATTTATCTGTTTTTTGCGGTACTGGGGATCAAACTCGGGCCCTTTTGCTTCCAAGGTAGGTGCAGTACCACCTGAGCTAAATCCCTGGCCCCTGTTTTGTTTTGTTTTGTTAATTTATCAATTGTCCAACACTATATATAACTTTATAGTGATAATATCTAAATGATACCTTTTATAAGAAAGTGTGATCTCCAAGTCACTGCAGAAGGCCTCAAGACAACAGATCTGGCTTCATTTTTTTTTTTTTTTTTTTGGAGACATGGTCAAGCAAGACCATGTCCAGGCTAGCCCTGAGCTCAGCCTTAAACTCACAGCAATCCTCCTGCCTCTGCCTCCTAAGTGCTGGGATTACAGGTGTGAGCCACCATGCCCGACATTCTTGTATGTGGTACTAATTGCTGGTGGGCATGAGCCACTACACCCGACATTATTGTATGTGGTTACCAGAGACTGAACCCAGGCCCTTGCACTTGCAAGGCAGGCGCCAGAACTACTGAGCTAAATCCCTGGCCCCCAGCTTCATTTTTGACAGTGGCTCTCAGAGTTTTGGAATTCATGAACCAAGAGAAAAACAAGGCTGAAAAAATGTTGTGTTACAACGACAAGCACAACACTTAAACAATACAGGCACGATCATCATTTCCTATAAGAAGCAACTTGTTATCACCACAAGAGAGAAGCCCAGCTTCGGAAGAAGCAGCCTTTGCCACTGAGCAGTGGGTGAAGCTCATTACAGAACGCTCAGCTTTCTCTGGGCAAGGAGATAATAAAGACTTTGCTGTGCTCGGGGACCAGGGGTGGAACCAGGGAGGAGGTGGAGCAGGCTGCAGACACCACGGGACGGGCACTGCAAAGGCCTGGCCACTGCCCTTGACCCCAAGACCTCATCACACTTTCACAGCAGCCAAGTGTGAAGATGTCCAGGCCAAAGCGTGGGTTAACCCTCGGGAAGTCCTGAAATGGAGACTCCTCGACACCATGAGCAAGACAGACATGGTTCCCACCCTGCATCAAGACGGAGACGCCTCTGCAACATGTGTCTTTCACCAAGTCCTGGAGACCAGAGCCGGTTTCACCATCCAGCCCTGTGCCCTGCACAGCTGGCAGAGATGACAGGCTCAGGATATACTGCTGGGCCACAAAGCCTGTGGGGCCCCAAAGCCAGGCCAAGGGCAGCAGATACAAAGCCAATGGCCACTGGAACCTGCGTAGCTCACTTGGAGACCTCAAGGGTCCTAGGGAGCCGAGAGAGTTCCAGTGCACATTTCCCCTCATGCGTATATCAGAAAGATGGACTAAGACTTCGATATTCATATACAAATCTCAAACTTCATGTCAGCAAGATGCAAGTACCCAAATCTTACAAGTATCCTCTAAGAGCCAAAACTATAAATATTTTAGCCCAAGTGAAGTACCAGGAAAGTAAAACCTCCCAATCGAGACAAACTAGAAGACAAGCTCACCCTAAGGGTGTTCATCTCAAAGTCCCCTTTTCGTTTCATCCACCCAGGTTTATATGCACATTCTATTACATGTCAGGAAGATGACCAGGTCTCCCTTTAGCACTGTCACTGGAGATAAAGAGGCGGGGATAACGGGGCAGCAGATGTGCTCCTGAGACTCTAGATGTAGCTGGCAAATCTGCAAAACCACACTGCACAGCGGTGAGATACCACCAGGTCTGCACAGCTCACCTTTTTTTAGTGACAAGGACCCTCAGCACTCCGGCTGAGATTCTTGGAGTGAATGCTCAGCTTCTAATGTAAAAGCTACAGAATCAGCCGACTTGTAATTATCCCATGGGCCAGAGGATCCCCTACTTTCCCAAGCAGTTGGATAGTGGCTATACCTTTAATCACCAGGAACTCCTTTTATAAGTTTTTATTTTTCTCATAGAGAGTAAATTTCTATTTCTTAAAAACTACTATTGCTTTCTAAAATGTAAGATTTTTTTCTTTGTGATTCTGGGGATTGAATCTAAACCCTTTATATTTTTTATATTTTTGAGACAGGATCTCACGAAGTTGCTAAATTGCTCAAGCTGGGCTCAAGCTTGTGATCCTCTTGCCTCAGCCTCCCAGAGTATACCAACCTACCCATGTGAATATAAGTCTTTGAGGGCAAAAACCATGCCTAAATTCCTGGGCCTAGAACAGGCCTATACACAACCACTGTGCAATAAATGGCTATTCAACATTAGGCACACGCCTATATCCACTTGGAAGGCTGAAGCAGGAAGATCACCATGAGTTTGAGGCCAGCCTGGGATCTATAGTTAAGGGGAGCCTGAACTATGTAGGGAGATCCTGTCTCAAAACAAAGAAAAAAATCAGCTGTTCAGTTAATAATGTCCATTTGTCCATTTGTCCTGTTACCTAGGTAACAGCCAGCTTGCAAGGTGACCTCCAAAAGTGATCCCAGCTTCCTGTCAGTTTCATCTGGATAGTCACCACCTACACTAATGAATGTGACCAGAGAATTTAGATTTAGCAGTCATGATGGCGTATGTTTATGTTATGGCCACCAACATGAATTCAAGCTAATGAGAGATCTTGAGCCAGAACTACCTGAGCAAACTGCTCCATGTCCCATTCTGAAAAAAAAAAAAAAAGAGAAAGATAATAAATGTTTCAAGTCGCTATCTCTGGGGGCTCATTTGTTACACAGCACTAGGAAACTAAGAAAACATGTCATCCCATACATCCCTCACTCTACCCTCCCCTTTTACCAAGGAAGAATCAGAGGATTCTTGTGATCGCAGTGTTGGGAGCAGTCCCTCAGCTGAACACGGAAAAACTGGATACAGACCCAGGGTGGCACCTGCTGTCTCATATGAAACAAAACTTGTAGCGTTTCTCTTGCTCAAATAAGCTCACCCTTGAGCGTGTCACTCTGTTATCATTTGGGATTTCAACATCTGGTAATAATAATAGGTAGCAATTATTAAAAATATACCAAGGGAAGCTGTTTGCATAACCCATAAATGTTCGAGGTTTCACGGTCATGCTTTTCAAATAGCGAAATGACAGCACGTGGGAGGAACGGGTAAGTTGAAAAGTTAAAGTCATCTGTGTGTGTTTTTAGTACAAAAAGAAAAAAGAAAGTTCTGTTGGCAGACGTTGCTCACAAGGTAAATCCGTTTAAATGTGGAACACTTAGAAAGGCAGAATATCCTGCAAATAATTGCCCATTGAGAACACAGATGAGCTTGGAAAACATGAAGCAGAGTCTAGGCAAAAGGGCCCACCCTTTGTGGCCCGCCCTGAAATGGGGGAAGGGGCCCCTCCGAAGCAGGACTCCGGGGCCCAGTCTCCACCCCTCCCAAACATTCAGTAAAGATAATGTGAATCCAGCTTCCAGACAAATCCCCGACCCTCCCAGTTCTTGGGGCACGGTGGAGCAGCAGCAGGAAGCAGTGGCCACAGGCCAAACAGGCGAGGCGGAGAGGAGAGAATGGAAGGGAGGGGTGGATTCAAGGGACAGAGCAGCCGAGAGTTCCTGAGTTCTGGGGCCCTGGTGAGCGGAGATGGGGGTTGACAGCTCTGTGTAGGTCCTCAATTAAAGGACAAGATTTTCTATTTTATTTTTGCAAAGAGAAAGTAAATGAGAGGATTTAATAACTTTCCTCCTCCTCACAGGGTATTCGTGCACTGTGTATGGGTTTCACTGAGATAAAATTCATATACTGTGCACTTACCTATTTAAAGTACACAAATTCAAGGTTGATTTTTGGCATATTCTCCTAGTTGTACAGCTGTAGCCACTGTCAAAGTACACATCCACTAGCAGTCCCTCTGCGTTCCTCCTTCCCAACTCTTGTCTACTGTCTGTCCTTGGGTTTGTCTATCCTGGACACTTTATACAAATGGATCACACTGTACAAGACGATGCTCTTCCACAGGTGTCTTCTTTCACCTGGGGTGACATTCTTGGGCTCATCTATGCTGTACCATGTAGTGAGCCTTTAAGTTCCTATGACTATCTGCGCTGTATGGATACGCCCAGTGGTTTATCAGCTGAAGGGTTCAGGTTATTTTACTTTTTTCAGCTGTTATGAATAACACTGCTATGAATATTCACATGCAAGTGTTTGTGGGACCACAGTTTCATTTCTCTTGGCGAAAGACTTCGGAGTGGAGTTTCTGGGTCATAGTGTCAATGTTTAATATTTTGTGGGCCCACCGGATGGTTTACTGAGGCATTCAAAGGATCCCTGGCAGCAGTACTTGAGGGCACCGATTTCTTTATGTTCTCACCAGTACTTCGCTGGGAAGGAATGGGTGAAGGTGTGTGGGGTAAAGGGTCTGAGGCCTCTTTGAGAAGCACTTCAAACACCCAAACTGACTGTGATGATGGTTGTACAATGCCACAAATTACCAAAAATCATTGATTTTTATACATTACATAGTTTATGATGTCTGAGTTTTATTTCAATCAAGCTGTTGCTAAAACCAGTCAATCAAACCAAAATAGCAAATGGGAGAGAGAGGAGCAAGAACCCTGCTGAGCAGGCAGTCTGGAACACTGGGTGGGCTAATGCTCTGTAATTCATTCATTCATTCTTCATTCATTCATTCATTCATTGTCCTTTCAGAAAGTGTGCGCTGAGTATTTCCAGGCACCAGGCATTGGTCCAGGTGCCAGTCCACAACAGTGAGCAGAACAAAGACTTTGCTGTGAAGAATAAAGCATAGTTTTATGGGAAAATTGAGCAAGGGGCCAGACATGTTGGTCAGGGAAAGCCTGTCTTAGGAGGTAGCATTGAAGCCAAGAAGAAACGCAGAGTGGAAACAAACTGTGTAGGAGACAGGAAGGAAGAGCATCATAAACAGGAAGTGGATAAAGTACAGAGGGCACCAGGCAGTAGAAGATCTATGCATTTGAGGATCAGTGAAGAAGATAGGTTGGAGGTCAGGGGCAAGTTGGGAGTTGAAGCCACAGAAAGAGCTTAGAGTTTTACCCCCAGCATGATGACAGCTTTGAGCAGAGATAGTAGCGGTGATTTATGCTTTAAGAGGGCCATTATTTATTCTGTAGAACAACGAGTACAGGATCAGACCTCACCTACTGTAATACTTCTAGTAATAGGAGAGCTGGGCTTAGATGTGGGTGAAAGCAGGAAGTTAGAACTGGCCCCGTTTGGCAATAGTTCAAATGTAGGAACTGGGTCAGATTTTAAAATGAAATGTTTGTATCTCTGCCTCTGTCAACATTCTGCTTGTGAAATGTACAAGCAAAGGTTTCAATCTAGCAACCTGATGAGTGTGTTTTTGTGATTACAGGTTTCAGCCAGCTTTATTGAGGTGAATTTATACCTAGTAAAATGTACCCATTGCAAATGTGGAATTTGGGAAATGAACACTGTGGCTGCACAGACCATCTTCATGATACAGAATACTTTTTATCTCCCTAGAAAGTTCCTTCTTGCCCACTTGAAGTCAAGCCCTTTCCTGTTCCTATAGTTGAAAAATGTCATATAAATGGAGTTGTAGTTCTTCAGTGTCTATCTTTTAACACTCTTTCTAAGATCTATTTACATTACTGTATGTATTGGTAACATGTGCCTTCTTATTGTTATACGGTGGGGTACAACAGACTGTAGTTTGTTAATTCATTTACCACTTAAATAGGTGTGTGGGTTATTTGGCTATGACAGAGTAAGCTGTTATGACCATATGAGTACAATTTAACCTAGGCCTACTGCCAACCCATCAAAGCTGCTATGTGGTAGGACAGATCAGAATATTCAGCTTCTATTTCTGACAAAAATTAAGATAACTGACAATAGTCCAGGAGAGTGAATGAAATTTACCACTGATTCTGTGACACAGTAATAAACAACAGATTCAAAATAGTTTCCACAAGTACCCACTGATGACTAGAACTAAAGGCCTTTAAATTCTTTAAATTTTCCTGATGACTTTTCCTGTTCCAGGCACATCATTCCAATGTCAATTTTACTACATCTTTGTAGATTTAGACCCTGACAGCGTTGTTTCAGGTTTTTTTAGAAACATTCTATTGATCTGTTCAGAATATTCCCAAGGCCTATTCTTTAGTCACGTCAAATATATGGCAATAAGATCCTTGAGTAAATATTACTAACCAAACTGCATTGGCAACATCTGTGAATTCATGAAATGCCAAGGAAAACCACTTTAAATAATGTCCCGTGGCTTCTAATTATTACTAATGTTTCTCTCCTTATTCTCCACACTTCTCCCCTGCAATCTCATAGTTCTGAACACATTACTTTTCTCAGGATGCATTTAGTCAGCTGCCACAATCAAGCATAGTTGAATTAACTCACCATTTGTTATTAGCTTTCCTTATATGCCTAACAAGCCACTTGGAAGCCTATTGCTGTTCCAGTTTTATTTTCACTGTTTACATCTATGAAGGAATTCTGACGCAATAAGATATTCTGTTTTAAATGTCACACGTTAGCTCAGACATGCCACTTAAAGTTTCTAATCTTTTGATGGTGGTTCTAAGTTTTTGGAATATTGTGGGACTACTTATCTGTTAATGTGGACATATACCAGACTTTTTTTTTTTTTTGTATGCCCAGGTAATGCTTTTTTGCTATCCAATCGCATAACAGAAAAGTTCCTATTCCGCTAGATTACTATTTAGCCTGTATATTGATGTAGTTTTTCCCTTTGTCCAATTCTGTTTCTGCTGCTTCCTTCACACAGGCATAGATATTAAGTGCCTACGCTAATAATGACCCCAAACCATCTCAGAACCAAGAGAAGGAGGAACATAGGAGTCGCCTGCAGAAGCTGGCAGTGTGATGGGACTAGGAAACAGTGATACACTTTGCCACACTGACTCTGAGAACCGATCACTGCTGAGAGCTAGAGCGTAGCATCCTTTAGCATAGGTGGTGATCCAGTTGTTAGCAGTCTCACTCACAGGGGATGGCAATAGTTTGCATCTGGGAGGGAATGTATTAGGCAACCGAGAAATACAGGTGAAATAACAACTGCAAAAAATAAGGGGATTGGGTGACAACTGTCAAGTTCCCTAGGATGCTTTAGGAAAATATTATAAAATACCAAGAATGATTTCCAGGCAGCCGTGAACCATGTATAAATATTTGCAAACCCCTTTGACCGCGTACGTGTAATAGGAAAAGCTTTTGCCTTTAAGAATCATTTCCAACTTAATTCACTGAGACTGTCCCTGTAGAAACCAGCTGGAACCCGGAGGAGGGCAGATGGCAGAGTCCACCAACTCATGACAGCCCTGTGCAGCTACTGCTCCAGTGCTGGTGTCTTTACTAGAATGGAGGAACCCAGTCTCAGTTACCTTTATGTAGACAGCTTGTTGGTGAATGAGTTCTTTTCTAGCCCCATGAGAAAAGCACGTTTGAAGCAGCATACATCCACATGGTACATGCAGCCACATGATACAGGCAACAGTATATGTCCACAGTTTTGCCCCAGGCCTATGGTAACTGTCAGCATCTGTCATAATACAGCCTGCAGAGATCAGGGCCAGCAGGACACACTGGAGATCTGTTACATCAGTGCATCACACTGATTCAGCTAGTTGGACAGGGTGACTGGCACACAACAGGCCTCCTCCTGACATGTGCTTCAGAAGGTGAGAGATGCCACATCAGGAAGATGTTTGCAGGTCCAGAGTCAGGATCATGTCAGTATGTTCCATCCAGAGCAAAGGACAAATTATTGCAACTTATACCTCCCACCATGAAGAAAGAAGCATAAGATCTGAGTAACCTCTTTGGCCTCTGGACACAGTATATTCCATGCCTAAAAATACTGCCCCAGGGCCAGAGATATAGCCCAGTAGTTCCAGCCCCTGCCTGGCAAGCACAAGGTTATGGGTTCGATCCCTGGTAACCAGATACAAAAATGCCAGACGTAGTGACTCATGCCCCAGCAGCAATCGGTACCACATACTACAGTCCTGGGTATGGTGGCTCATGCTTGTAATCCTAGCACTCAGGAGGCAGAGGCAGGAGGACTGCTGTGAGTTTGAGGCTGGGTTCAAGACCAGCCTAAACTACAAAATGAGACCCTGTCTCAATAAAAAAAAAAGCAAAGAAAAACAAAAAACTGCTCCAGCCTATATACCAGGTTACATAAGAGGGCTGTCAGCTGTAAGTGGAGCTCAGAGGAGAAAAGTTTGCAAGGGTATATACTGCAGGGAGTCCTGATATTTGGTTATTTGTACTTTCACGGTGTCACCAGTATTAGAAGATGCTGTGTGAAGTTTATGGCGAACTCCACTGGGAGATTCGTAGCACGAGCTCCTGCGCCATCAGAGCAGGGCCCTGAAAACAACAGTGAAGGGGAAACCTGCGGGCAGAGCTTCCGGAGGTGTGCTTGGTCATCCACCTCACACAAGCAGAGAGGTTTTCCAATCAGGTAAGGATGATGGGCACAGTGATACATGGCCTCTTAACTCACAAGTGGCTTACAGGAACAAAGACTGGGGACAAGAGATGTGGGACAGTGGTGAGAGTTGGCCGTATGGATTGAGTGCAAAGCAGGAAGATCCTTGTGAATCACATGGTTAATGCCTACCAGAAAGCCTCTACCATGGAAGAGGCAATAATTAAGACAAAAATGTCTTGACTACTTAAGCTCGGCTAGACTGTCACCAGCCACAATGTATCAAGTGACTGTGGTGGCAGAGATAAAGGCTGAGGAGCATGGGCTTCCACCGCAGAGGCTGAGCTAGCTGCTGCTGTGCTGAATGAGTCCCTGGCTAGGGCTGGGAGTTGACTATAGTGAACCCTGGCAGAGCCACAGTTCATGCTTACGTGGCTAACTATATTCTGGAAACTGTTTGCCTTTCCTTCCTGTTTGGCTTCAGCCAGGACACTGTTTAGGGTCTATGGAGTACCTGATTTACCAGCCCTGGATCTCGAGCAACACTGCATCTGATCCTACATTCAATTTATTTTCTGCCATGGAGGTGGGGGGCAGAAACAAGTCCATCATAAGAGGGTTGCCTAAACGATTCATGTCCTGTGCCATCCAGACCCTCCTGAGCCGGCCAGGACGCCTGACCCCGCGCCCGTTGGGAATCTGAAGCGGCCAAAGCTGGACACCAGTAGCTGGACGCTGCCAGGGAGCACCGCAGTCTTTTCCGGTAGCGCCTCACTTTTGCCCCACTTCCAAACTCCGCCCCTAGCTTTCCGCTGTTCTCATTGGCTGCGCGGCCGTCCAATGGGTAGGTGGGAATGGCGAGCTGGCGTCCCAGCCCGCCATCCGCTCTCGTTTGCGCGTCTCGCGAGAGTCTATCACCAGTGGAAGGTGAGCCGCAGGACTCGCGGCACTGAGGCTGGGTTCGTAGCAACTGAGACCATGTTCCGGGCGGCGGTCCCCGGGCGGCTCCGGCGGGCGGTGAGTCCGAATGGAGGCCGAGGGGGACGACCTGACGTCACTTGCACTCCCTGTGAGGGTCTCGCGAAGGTCACTGGCCTGACGTGGCGCAAAGGCTGTAGACGTCTTCCGGGCGCCCGCGCGCGTTAGGGTCCAGGGTCTAGGAGCCCAGCTGGGACGGCGCACCTGCGTCTTCTCCGCCCTTGCCTGCGGGCCCCGGAGGTCCCCTCCCTGCGTAACTAGGGATCAGGACGCCCCCGAAGTGTCAGAGCCGGGTTCGCGGGACCTACTTCCACGGCAGAGGCGGAGGGTGACGTACACTGGTTGTGCTGGCCGACTGCTTTTGGAGCCTCAGATTTTTGGTTAGTCAGAGTACTGTTGACGGTGGCAGGTGTCCCAGTGCTTTCGGGAGTGCCAGATCCCACATCCAGGACTTTAAAGATGCAAATGCTGGAGGAGAACAGTAAGTGGAGAATGACCAGTTAGTTACAAGTCGAGCCTTTATCTTTTGGCTTCTGTGCATTTTTCTAGTTCACATTTTGGTTAAGTGAGAAACAGGACTGCTAACCTTAGGTTAAAATTTTTTCTTTAGTTTTGCAACTTTTTGCTTTTTGGGGGGAGTATGTATTTTGTAATCCACCACTTGCCTTTGTGGATGTTCGTAGACATTTTTTTTTTTTTCCTCTCGTACTTCTTCCATAAAAAACCCTGGCTGTTGTTCCTCTTAAAGTCTAAGGTCACATTCTTCGGGTCAGAGTTCTGTCTTCCCTCCAGGAGATTTTTTTTTTTTTCTTTAGAAGATGTAGACATAAACAAATTAGAGCTATGTCTTTTGGGAGTAATTCCAGGACTGGAATCAGACTTGGAGGGGAATTCTTGTCTCCACAGAGGTTGGAAGGCGCTTACCTTCTTGGGCAGGTTCGCATGCTGGCCTAAATGTGGTAGGGGGAATTTAGAACTAAGTAATTTTTGTAAAATGAACAGAAAAGTGAATAGTTAGAAACTTACTTTCCACACAGTTGGCCAGAATTAACGGTTTGCAAACCTCTATTGTGGCTTGTCCAGGACTTTGACCTTGAGTTATTTTTAAAATTTGAAGTCAAGCTTAGTAGAGGAGCTGCTCTAAAGGCATTAAGGATGTTTTAGGAGTTTACATTTCAAGCAGGTAAGAAGTAGTGGGAACACTTCTAAAATGGACATAAACACACGTAATACATTTTTAGCTTTTTAAATTTGAAAGATTTTAGACTCACAGAAAAACTTCAAGAAAATACAAAGAATTCTCAGAAGTGTTCCCTGAGTTTCACAAACTCACAGCAGTTGGGCACATCTGTTTTCTTTCTTCCTTTATTCAGATTATTATCTTTCTAAACAGTTGAAGAGTATGGTACTGACATGCCCTTTACTCCTAAATGATTTTGTGTGCTTTAGAAAACAAGGAGGTTCACTCTCCTAACTACAGTATAATTGACAAAATTAGGAAGTTTAACAGTGATGAAATTTCCTAGCTAGAGACATATGTCTTACTTGTTGTCTTGTTATTGTTTATAGGAATTTTTCCTATTCTGGTCTCAGGTAGTCCAGATGCATGGTATGTAGGGTTTTAAAAAAAAAAAAATCCTTATTGGTACATTTTATATACACATCATGATCACACTCAACATTGAGAATTTGTGCCAGTGTATGACACTGACTTAATTCTCATTTTTTCCCATTCAGCTTACCCACCCTACAATCCCCACCCCCTATATACATAAGTTTTGTTTCCCTTTTTTTACCATCACATTTTTTCTTTCTCTTTATTTCTACCCCCCTATTTCCCTTTGAATATTTTCTTTCATACAATATCTGTCATACACTCTAGAACTCACTGACATTTTATGTAGTTTTAATGTCTGAAGTCTTTGTGAGAAAAGTTCCTCAGACTTCCTTTGGCTTTAATAACATTGACTTTTTTTTTTAAGCGTACAGGCCTATTTTGCAGACTGTTAACCCAGTTTATTTTTAATTTCTCTCATGATTACACTCAGGCCCAGTATTCTTGACTGAAATATCACAGAAGTGATTTTGCTGTCCTCAGTGTACCACATCAGGAGGCAGATAATGTTGGTTTATTGCGTTACTGGTGATATAAACTTAAATTGCTTGGGTTCAGTCATTTAGGTTATGAGTTGTTTGCTAGGTTTCTGCACTGTGAAGAAATTACTCCTCTCTTTGTAATTTTTAACTATTCGGTGGGGAAATACACTGAGACGGTAACTTGTTTGTTGCATGCTTCACTCACGTGTCTTAGCATCTGTTGCTCATTCTTTCTTGAGCAATGATTACTGTCATGCAAAGTGGTGCTGGACTAATCCCGTCATTTCTTCTACATATCTTAGTACTGTATTCAACTATATTGTGATGATGGACCTTTTAGAGACAAGTGCCCAGACTTCAACCCAAAACCCACTTTCTGAATAGCTAAGTGCCAACGCTGCAGTTAAACTTGAAGACAGAAAAAGCAACTCATACATTAACCTTTTGTTTTAAAAGAAAAACAATATGTGTGCCAGACATTCACCACCACTTATACTCTATGAAAGACTATCCCTTTCTTGCTTCTTTATATATTTATGGACTCATTCAAATTTAGCAGGGTATCATCTCTTATTATCTGTATTTACCTTGAGGCTCAGGTAGTCCCACATTTGAGAAGTGGAAATTCACATGCCATTGTTGATGTATATATTTATGATATAAAATCACAATGACTTATTTCAAACTCTTGCTTTTGAAATTTAAACAATTATTTCTGTAGCTGATTTTAAGAAGAAAATACATTTAAACAGTTTTTAATAATAAAGTTAGAAATTATCTCTACAAGAAAGATTACCTTGAACTGGTACTGTACAGTGTCAATGTAGTTAGCACTACTACACTTTTCACTTAAAAATGACTAAGTAAATTTCATAGTGTTTCTTAAGCCATAATTTAAAAACATATTAACTGTAAACCATTAGTTTGTTAGTACTGTTAGTTTTCCAGCTTGGACTGATTTGTGCCACTGAGGAATGACCTTCATCTTTGATCTTTAAAGTTGACTCTTAACAAAGATGTTTTTAGGGCCGGGGATTTGGCTCAGTGGTTCTGGCACCTGTCTTGCAAGTGCAAGGACCCAGGTTCAATCCCTGGTTAACAACATACAATACTGGGTGTGGAGACTCATGCCCAGCAGCAATCAGTACCACATACCACTGTGCCAGGTGTGGTGGCTCACGCCTGTAATCCCAGCACTCGGGAGGCAGAGGCAGGAGGATTGCTGTGATGTGAGTTTGAGGCTGAGCTCGGGGCCAGCCTGAACCATCAAATGAGACCCTGCCTCAAAAAAAAAAAAAAAAAAAAACAAAGATGCTTTTAAAGAATTTTTTTTATATATATACTGTCTACAGTGCAGAGCTAGAAAGCACACTAAGAGGAAAACAGGCAGATGTTTTCAGTTAATATCCTTGTGGGGTTACTAGTTCAGTTTGCATTATTTCATTAATGTGTTTTTAAAAAATTGATTTGTTGACTAATAAGTTGCCAAAAACATCTCACATGGAGCAACAGCTTTCAGAGTTATTGACAGTATATCCATTGGCGGATGGAAGGGCTGCTGTTGTGTTTGAGAAGCTGTGAAACTAGTATGAAGGAGTAAGATGTTTTTCAGAGTTCTGTACAGTACTGGTGAATGAGATTGAACTTCACTTCACATGCAGATTTTAATTTCTTTGAGAGAAGAAAGCTAGTTTTGGTGTGGTTCTAGAAGAAAATACACAGAGTGAATTCAGTGAAATGATGCTTCTTTGCCAGTGTGAACTCAGGATCTTGTCCATTTTTAAAGCGAAATAAATTGACTGTTTTTAATATTATGATCAATGTCACTTGACATTTTTGGTCTTGATTAAAAGCTGCTATATTTCATTACTGAAGAGGTTAAAGTAGTTTAAGTACAGAAACATTAAGTACAGAGATACATTTATTATTACAAAATGTATGTTAAAATAGAGATTGGTAGCTTTTGAATAGGACTTCGGAAAGTTGTACAGCTTATTCTTGCTGTTTTATTTGGGGGGAGTGAAGAAATAAGGAAACTTTCCCCTATCTCCAGTCCACTCTCCTCTCACCCCACGGGGTATCCTATTCTCTTTAGCATTGCAACTGTATTAAGGCTTTTTGAAAGGATAATCCTTAAGGATTGTTAATTAAAAGCTAATTAGGTGCAGGGTAAGAGGCCCTCTTGGCAGAGGGAACAGTATGTGGGAAGGCTGGCTCCTGGGCAAAGAGAGTAGGGCAAGTTGAAATATCTGAAATAAGGTATAAATGAGTCAGTGATGTATAGGTAGCGAGGTGGATCAGGCCACAAAATAACTGACTGCCTGGTAAATCAGCCTAAGGAGACTAGTTTGCCATATCCTAAAGGAGTAGGAAGCAATTCAAATTTAGCAGGTAGATAGCACATTAGAATTGTACCATGAAAGGGAAATGAATTGGAAGGGAGCAAAATTGTAGGTAGATACATCTTGGATTGGAAGATTGATGGAGTAATTGAGGAGAGGGAAGGGGACCTGTGCTTGGATTTGGCGTGATGATGGCGGACACTGAATGAGTCAGAAAGATGCTCTGTGCAGGAGGAAGACCTGTTAGGACTTCAGGGGTTGGTTGGAAGTGACAGTTGAGAGGAAACCCAGAGATGATTCTTGGGTCATGGTTTGGAGTCTGGAGGAGAAGTAGTTTTGGAAGGAGCTGGAGAAATGGAGAAAATGAGATAAGATTTTCACTTGGTGAATTGGAAAGTGTTTAATTTCAACCTTCTGTTGCAAGAGGCATGAATGAAAGATAAAGAATTGGAGGAGGTGATACCTGGAGTAGAATGTGGGCTGGTGGCTTTTCAGTACGGGGTTCTTTAAAATTGGGAGTATGAGATACGTTCAGATGTTGATAGGAAGGAACCAGGGAAATGTTAGGGACATTGTGATAATGAATGGGTTTGCAGAAAGCAATCTCTGAGTAGATCTGAGAAAATGGACTCAAGAAACCAGATGAATGAATTAGACCCTAGAGGGAGGAAGAAACTGGGCAGCTACCATTGAGATAGACGAGGGCCAAGAATTTCTCTTGAGTGTCCAGAGGGGAAGCAGCTTCCAGGCAGTGGCTTCAGTTTATTCTGTAAAAGATGAGATTCCCTCTGATAGGAGAGGGAAGACAGTTGTCAACCTGAGAAACTTCAGGAGAGTATATTTGGAATAATTCCCAGGAGGGTGAGAATGCAACAAGGAAGTCCTAGTAGCATCACACTGCAGTTCAGAGGACTCTATAAGGCCGATGACCAAGGATTTATGGGTGCCTCTGGTTTGCCTTAATTACTTTCTTTAAAATCTAAGAACCTGGCTTCTTTCTCCTCCCATCACTCTTGTTAAGAGAGTCCTGAAGTGTAGAGAGGCAATAGGTCATATGATATTACAACACATTTTTTGCTTTAAAGCCTTTTCATGATGAAAAGGCTTGTACTTTTTGACTGTTAGTCATATCTTGTACCACTCTTCTACTTAAAATAGGATTTTAAAATTATGGACGTTTGAGAACTGGAAAAGAGGCCTATGAAATCAATTTTTTTTCTTTTTGACCTGCCCTTTTTAATTTGTTTTTTCATAATTCAAGATTGTATTTGCCAAGTAAAGGAAAGAATTGACCCATATTTAAAAGAGCAACAATTGAAGACACATTGATGTGGGTTAGTAATTCAGAACCTCAGCTCTGGAGACAGTATGCCTGGACTTAGAATAACCTGGCTCTGCTTCCTGGCTAGGTAACCTTTACACCCCAGTTTCCTTATTTGCAAAGTCAGGGAAATAGTAGCTACATTGTAAAAGTTTTTGTGGGTTTTAAATAAGATCTGACTTGTAAGAGTACTTAGTACAGTGTTTTGTAAATGTGAGTTGATTGTGCTAAAGCAAAGCTGAAGGATGTACTCTAGCAGTGCTCTTTGCCTGGTCCCCAACTTGTCCCATGTGGTGGCTCCTGGGTGCCTTCCTGGAACCTTTTCAATAAAGGAAATCATCATCAAGGAAGGTAGTTTGAAAACTTGTGGTCTAGTTTCTCTCAATTTGTATACAAGGAACTAGGTCCAGTTTAAGGAATAGCATCTGAATGCTCACCAGGCTCACATAACCATTTCTGTGCAGTTAAGCCTTGTAACTACATTAGAGGCTGTGGCTCCATTCTGTACATCGGAAATGAAGGTAGAATACCAAGGTAGAAGGACACTTAGTATTTTTAAAAGTATAAAGAAATGAATAAAGTAATATGCCATGCCTGTATGATGTTTGTAGTGTTTAATAAACACTGGTCAGATAGGTGAGTGGATTCTGTTTTTTTATTCTTATAAATGAATTTTGAGCATTCTTTTAAAAACCATATGCAGGGGCCGGGGAGTTAGCTCAGTGGTTCCGGCGCCTGGCTTGCAAGCGCAAGGGCCCGGGTTTGATTCCCTGGTAACCACATAACAATACTGGGTGTGGAGACTCAAGCCCAGCAGCAACCAGTACCACATACCACAGTGCCGGGCGTGGTGGCTCAAGCCTGTCATCCCAGCACTCGGGAGGCAGAGGCAGGAGGATTGCTGTGATGTGAGTTTGAGGCTGAGCTCAGGGCCAGCCTGAACCACAAAAGCGAGACCCTGTCTCAAAAAACCTAAAAAAAAAAAAAAACCATATGCAAAGTGGCCTAGAAGTTCTTAAAAAATTTGACAGTTTCTTAGGAGAACTACTCCATTTATTTTATGATAGAACTATAATTTTCAGCAAATATGGGCTTTCTGCCACCAAATGTTGGATTTGTTCTTCAAATGATGATGGAAATATGATAATTTTTATGGTAACTGATGGGTGAAGCATAATAAAAAATGTGGTGTTTGATGTATAGCTAATAGTTTGTTACTAGCAATTTGTATGAAATATCACTTAAATCATAAATTATACTATTGAGTCTTAATTACAGAGTCCTTAGAAAATATTGTGCTCTTGTGATTAACAAAGTACCATATAATTAATCGTATACCGATATATTGCAAAAATAATATTGGATTGTGAGGGTATGAAAAAGAGCAGGTATGACATTTACTTTCCAAGAATTTTCATTCCAACTCAGAAATTGTGAATTACTACAACATTTTTGAAGAACAGATTGTGTCAGTCATCATCAAAAGGGTTGAAATTGTGCCCGCCTTGTCATTCTCACACTTCTAGGAATTTGTCATAGGAAAACAATTTCAAGATACACATACAGATTTCTACTTTAACTTGAGGTACCTCTTTTCTTACTGGAAATTTTTTACTTGTAAGGAAAGGAGATGTTACATAAATAATTATGTACTTGATGTGGCAGCCACAGTCAAATTCGCTCCTGTTTCCTTTCTCCTTTTGAGTAAGTGAAAAAGGGAAGAACAAGATGAGAAATGTCACTCAGTGACACCACAGTGCAGTGATTGTGTTCTCTGGTATATCCTGCTTTGGTGTCCTGTCTTTTCTCCCACCTCGGGGTATGTTCCTGGAAGCCTTCCTACCACTGGGAGACTAGTGGTAGGGTCTCTAGAGGGCCTCCAGCTGTGGGCTGTGCTCATTGGAGGTAGAGGGAGTTTAGAATGCTTAGGAGAAGGTGGGAATCTACAGGAGAAGAAAGAACCCTGCCTTGTTGTCAGACAGAATCTGGCTTAGGCAAAGCAGCCAGAGTAAAATCTGGCAAAGTTCTGATCGGAAGAACGAGCCATTCTGCACAGAAGGAAGTCTCATCTGTTGAGATGGAGTGCAGAGATCTAGTTAGGATTGTCTTCTCTGCATTGTTTGTAGTAATAAACATTGTAAGTAAGCCAGATGTCCCCAGAAACTGATTACATTGGTGAGTCCGTCCATATATGGTATGTATTAGGTGGCTTTCTTTGGCTATGACAAAATGTCTGAGAAAATCAACTTTGTTAAGGAGGAAAATTTGTTTTGTTTCAAGGATTCACGGGTTCCAGTCTATGGTTGGCTGGCTCCACTGCTTTTAGACAGAACACCATGAGGTTGCTGACCTCATGGTGGTGAGGAAGCAGCAGAACAAAGGCCCCAGAACAGAGTGTTCCTTCAGAGGTGTACCCCAAGGACCTGCTTTATCCGGGCACTGTCTTCAGAGCTGCCGCTGTCTTCCATTAGGTCTACCAGCTTGGAACTGTGCCTTCAACACTGGAGCTTTGGGGGACAATTCAGATCCAAACTATTAACACTACACTAATTTTTAAAAAAAGGCAAAGAATGTGAAAATATAGCGGTATTTGTGATGTAGATGAAAAACTGCATATTATATGAGCAGCATTACTGCCTTGTAGTTGGCTCCCCTTCATTTATACCCTCCTTGTAAGGTTTAGCTCTGAGTAAATTTCATACTGTGCTTTTTTCACTCCAACCCTAGAGCTAAAGATTTTTGCTGAATTGCACCACATAACCTGCCACTGGTGCCTCTTTTTGTCATTTCCATTTTCCACAAGGACAGTTAGAACATTTTCCTCTTTCCTCATGCCTGTGCTGCCAGTGCCCATCTTCTACCTGATGTGGACACCTAAACTTACTTCCTTTACTGTACTTGATAATCCTTGATCTGCAGCCTTCAACATCTGGTTTGTTCAGTTCATTATTTGAGAAATTGTTTTCATAGTGGTTTGTACGTGCAAATGGTATTGCCTATTAATGTTTTGAGCACAAATCCTCTACCAGTTCATGTTGAGTTCTTAGTATTTGAAATTGTTCCAGATGACCATGAGCTATTGGTAGTCTCTTAATAATTCATACTGGATAGGGCTGGTCCCAAGATACTGTTATGTAGTTTGTTTTTTTGCAGTACCAGGGATCAAACTTGGGCCTTTATGCTTCCAAGGTGGTCATTGTACCACTTGAGCTAAATCTCTGGTCTTTGTATATAACTTTTTTTTTTTTTTAACTCAGAAGCATATTTGAACAGTTGAAAGAAAACCCATCAAATTATTATGTAGTGTCATAGTTTAAAAGCAAACTTACATTTTCATTTATTTTGGTACCGACAGCTTTTTGTTTGACACAGTAGGAATCAACTTGAGTAACTGAGTTCGAGGCCCTTATTTCTAGCTATACTAGGAGTCCAGTGTGTAACTGAATGTAATTGAAGGATTTGACCAGTTCCTAGTTTGATAGTTAATATGTTCTGAGGATTTTAAATTTATATAGCAGTTACTCATTGGACATAATTTAGTGGGAAAATTTTTAAAGTAATTATTTCTTTTTCTAGTACTGGAGATCATACCCAGAGCCTTTGAATTGAGCTATATCCTCAGCGTTAATTTAATTTAATTTTAATTTTGAGACACAGACTTCCTAAGTGCTGAGTTGCCGATACTGGGCTCAAACTTCCCACCTTCCTGCTTCAGCCTCCCAGAGTGCTGGTATTATAGACGTGTGGCACCATGTCTGACCTAAAATTTTTTTTCTAACCACAGAAAAATAATATGTATTTCAGTTTTTATTATATAAGAATATCGGTATTATGGTGATAGCTACAAATAGCCCAGTTTTTCCTCCTGAGCAAATATTTTATAAACACACTTATAGAGCTGAGTGACATAGTGGTTTTCTTTAAAGCATATGTGGTCAATAATTAAAGTTAATAAAAACTCTATGATAAAATACTCTTCCTTTTTTTATTGTTTCTTTTTAGGCCTCATTGCTCCGATTTCAGAGCACCCTCGTTATAGCTGAACATGCGAATGACTCGCTGGCACCCGTCACTTTGAACACTATCACCGCAGCCCAACGCTTGGGAGGGGAGGTATCCTGCTTAGTAGCTGGAACCAAGTGTGACAAGGTGAGAAATTTTTAAGGTCAACCATAGCAAATATAATCTTCATCAAGAGACAGGAAAAGATGGCAGCAGAGAATTATGCTGAGGACTATAACCCAAACTGGTCTCTAATCCTCATTAAATGGCCAGCGTCACAACCATTACTGTGCACGAAGAAGGAACTAAAAGGCTTGCTCACTAAGCATTTTGTCTTCTGAAATGAGGTAGAATTCTTGATTTAGTTCCCCTGGCACCATTGTGTGCCATCAGGTACCAAGGAGAATGATAATGTTTGATTCCCCACAGAGGTTAATAGCCAGTCCCTTTTTGTGTTGATGAATATACTTCCTAATTGCTTCTAATTCCTGAAAGTGGTAAATCTGGACAAAATATCACAGGCATTAATTTTTAATTGTAAAAGAATTCAAATCTGAGTCCTGTTCTTTTCAGATTATAGCTGATATTAAAAGATGTGCCTACTCTTATTGTTGAGTAAAGACAGTTCCAGCTTTGGAAACCAAGGCTCGGGAAGGTGGTGTCAAGTGACCTGAGGGGTCTGTGCGTGGGTGGGCTGTAGATGTGACAGTTATGCTTACACCGCCGGAGCCACCTGTTGCTCTCATCTACACCGGAACAACCAGCTGTGCAGCTGGGAGCTCGAATCTCACAGACACCAAATCTGGAGCACGTGTATTTCTTTTTAGATTTTAATTCTTACTAAATTATCAATATAGAACATATCTGTTCAGAAAGCTAGTGAGATTTCTAATTCTTCATGTGAAATTGATATTTCAAAATAATGTATTCAAGCAGATTTAATTAGTTATATATATTTGTCTAATTTATATCCAGCTATTTAATCACAATATCTGATGATATGGTTAAACCATCTTTTTGGTTGCTTGTTTTTCAGAGATATACTACAGAAATATAGATCTCTATCTGTTTATATGTTTTACATGTGTTTAGATTTTAATTTGTTTTGCTATGATTTTAAGTAATTATTTTGATATTGTAAAAATACTTGAAATGATATCTACTCAATTACAATCCTTTTTCCTTTTTGATACAAGATCTTACTGTCTAGTTCAGAATTCAGACTGGTCTTGAACTTGCTATATGTCCCAGGCTGGCCCTGAACTTGTGGCAGTTTTCCTGCGTTAGCTCCTGTGTACTGAGATTACAGATGTGCACACCATGGCTGACTCAGTTAATCTTAACGAAATACAACAAATACCTCTTAACAGTCCAGAAAGATTTTAGTTTTATACTGCATTTTTTGACTATTTATCATAAAGAGAGAGTAATTCTTTTCATAGTGCCAGTTGTTTTTGGCAATAAATGATAGCTTTGATGGGAAAATTCTATCCTACTTTTTACCATATCATTACTTTGGAATTAGCTGAATTTTTAAATTGGAAATTCTCTTAAAAATTAGAGAAGCCAAATACAAATGCATCCATCCCAAGGGGCCCTGTGGCATAGGGCTGTGTGGCAGAGGACACTTGGCCCAGCCGAGGCATGGGGCACTGTGTCTTCTCTCCAGTGAATGTTGATGAACCTCACAGTCTGTGGGAGGCACAGCCTTTGGTGCCCACTCATCAGTGATCCTTGAAGCAACCTGGAGGTGAAAAGCGGACAGAAGACACGCACAAACCAGTCACAATGTGTACAAGATACTCGGGAAGGAAGAGTCCTTGTTGCTTTCTATATATGGAAAATCTAAAGTGTCAGACGCTTTCTTGAACTCAGCAGTGGAAATGGGTTGAAAAAAGATTATTTTTTTCCCTTAGGTTATTAATTTAATGTCAAGAGAAATTATTGTCAAATAAAGTACAATAAACCATAAAGTGAGTTGTTGGGTTTTTTTTTTTTCAGTACCAGGAATAAAGTGAATTGTTACCCCCAGGAAACTTGAAGACTAAACTGCTTGGCTGTATTAGAGAGAGAAAGAGAGAATGAGAATATCTCAGTTTTACCATCTATAAAATGACAAACTTACATTTGGATTAATTAAAAGGTCAATTTTTTGTTAAGGCAGAATTGTTATTGAAGTCTTTTGTGGTAGGACTGTGTAAGGTTAATCCTTAGTGAGATCACTTGGCAGAAGACTTTCTTTGTTAAAGAACTTATAAAAGCTGTAGAATTTCTACATAGCCCTTCTATTAGTAGGAATGATTTTTATTTTTACTTAATGTTCTATGGATACTTAATGGTGGCTCAGTTGTTCAATTGTATTTGAGTATTTCTGATAGAGGATACTTAGTAACTCCTCTTCTAATCTACTCACAGGTGGTGCAAGATCTCTGTAAGGTAGCAGGGGTAGCAAAAGTTCTGGTGGCTCAGCATGATGCCTACAAAGGGCTGCTTCCAGGTGAGGATTTTTAGCAGGAAAATGGAGTGTCTTAGTCCTGTTCAAATATATGAAATATTAGGAAATGTCACATAATGCATTTCATCCCTGTGTTTCTCTATCAGAGGAGCTGACACCATTGGTGCTGGCCACACAGAAGCAGTTCAGTTACACGCACATCTGTGCTGGAGCCTCTGCCTTTGGAAAGGTGAGAACTGAGAACATGTGGTCTGATGCCCCACACAGAGGCTGAGCTTTCCTTGGGCCAGAAACGTACTGCAAACTGAGTACATAGCCACTCCTGACTGGTCTACATCAACAGAGTACTTTCACTGTTTTCTTAATTTGGTCTGTTTTTCTGTTAAAATGCCATTTCTAAAGTTTCAAGTTTTGTCAGACATAACTTTGTTGTTTCAACATTTTGTCATCGTTTACTAAAATGCCTCTTTTAAGTTTTCAAATTTTGCCTTGGAGCCTTAAGCTGTTAGAGAGAGAGAGAGAGAGAGAGAGAGAGAGAGAGAGAGTGTGTGTGTGTGTGTGTGTGTGTGTCCAGTCTCAAGAGAGGATTTATTTGGATGGTTGGTGTGTATGGTGTGTATTTAGAAAAGCCAGTTCTATTTGGGGGATTCGGGAGGAGCTCTATGGTGGTTGAGGATATCTTAGGGAAGGAAAGTGGTAATCTAGTCCTATGCATTATGATATGTCTGCAGAAAGAGTGCACATGAGATGTACAGCAGTCTCCCAGAAGTTAGCAGTGTGAGGGGTACAGGTTCTGGGGATGTAGCTCATAGTAGAGTGCTTGTCAAGCACTCATGCTAAGCTGGCACTTAAAAAAGTAGAGGGCTGGGGCCGAGGATTAGCTCAGTGGACCCGCACCTGTCTTGCAAGCTCAAGGGTGCCAGGCGTGGTGGCTCATGCCTGTAATCCCAACACTTGGGAGGCAGAGGCAGGAGGATTGTTGTGATGTGAGTTTGAAGTTGAGCTCAGGGCCCCACCTGAACTACAAAACAAGACCCTGTCTCAAAAAAAAAAAAAAGTAGAGGGTGCCCAAGAAAAGGAATTTGCATTGGATATTTCTTGTCTCTCAGTGACCATGCATGTGCATGTTCTAACTCCTTTTTCTTTTATTTCATTCTTAATAAAGTGTGGTTTTTATTCTTTATTTTACTTAAAAAAGTTGTACACAAATTCATTCATCTTAGAAAGGATTCATGTAGTACAGCACTGTGAGGAGCAAGACCCACCTTCTGCCCAGTTCCCCTTTCTTCAAGCGAACAGCTGTCTGCTCTTATACATTCATTGTCTTAGGAGTATTTCTGTGGATGTTTAAATTATACACATATGAACACGTTTTTACTTCTAAAATGGGATAATATATCATTAAAAAATTTTTTTTGTGGGGGAGACAGGGTCTCACTTTGTAGTTCAGGCTAGCCTTAAGCTCACTGTGTAGCCCAGGCAATCCTCAAACTCACAGCAATCCTCCTGCCTCTGCCTCCAAAGTGCTGGGATTATAGGTGGGAGCTACCATGCCCAGCATTGTGGTATGTAGTACTATTGCTGGTGAGTTTGAGTCACCACACCTGGCATTGTTGTATGTGGTTATCTGAGATCAAACCTAAGCCCTTGTACTTGCAAGGCAGGCACCGGAACCACAGAGCTAAATCCCTGGCCCAACAGTTTACTTTTTTTGAGACAGTGTCTCACTTTTGTAGTTCAGGCTGGTCCTGAGCTCAGTATGTAGCCCAGGTGAGCCTCAAACTCACAGCAATCTTCCTGCCTCTGCCTCCCAAGTGCTGGGATTACAGGTGTGAGCTACCACACCTGGCACTGTGATGTGTGGTACTGATTATGTGGTTACTGCAGATTGAATTTGGGACCTTGCACCTTCAAGGCACACACCAGAATCACTGAGCTAAATCCCCAGCCCAATAGTTCACTTTTTAACAATATATATTATCTAAAAGAACCTTGACTCCGAAAAGTAAGAGTATTTAGTCTTCACTGACTGATTTGATTGACTGATCTTCTGATGTAGGGCCCTAGAGTCACAAAACTTCAGGCTAGAATTGTAGAGCTTTACTTCTCTCAACGTGAGAGAGTAACTGAGAGCTGAGGAGATTGTGACTCCCCAAGGATGTCAGGGAGTGAGAGAGAAGCTAGCACTGGTGTCAGGTCCAAAGATGTTACACGCAGTGTAAACAGATACATTTTTTTCTTGCTGCTCTTCTTATACACAATGTGCTGGCTATTGTTCAGGTTAGTTTTGATTTTTATGCAGCACTAGTTTCAGCAAAAGGTGAAGTGTTCTCTTTCACATTTATTGGTGTATTTAATATAATCTTTTTCAGTAGGTGAGCATTTTACCACTGTTCTGATTTTTTTCTCTTACCTAAATTCAGTGACCCATAGGGTCATATTTTAAAATGAATATTTATTAAAGCAAATGTTATACTTTCTAATTTATTATATTGAATTAAAGAAATTTATTATTGTGAACCTCCTAAAACTCTTCATAAGATAAAGAAATGATAGGCATTCACTTAGTTTCAGAATACCCACAAAGCTGGGCATCAAGTTATATGAAGGCATTGTGAAACAGTAAATACTTTGAATTAAAGTTCCCACAGACTATGCATTTCGAAGATGTCATTGCTGATAGTTGATAGTCATCCATCAGTATGTGTGCATGTAACTCGCTGTTTATTTTGCCTTTAGAACCTTCTGCCCAGAATAGCAGCCAAACTTGACGTCTCCCCAGTTTCCGACATCATCGAGATCAAGTCCCCTGACACATTTGTGAGAACTATTTATGCAGGTGAGTTCCCAAGAAAGATCATTAATTAGCATTAAATTTTAGTAGAAAATAGAAGTAAATGTTGGAGGTAGGAGTTTAAGTAAACCATCCAGTTGGTTTCAATGGACTGTTTTAAAGGTTTTTTAGAAGAATCTTTCTCTAGAACCACCACTGGACCAGACATGGCACTGCCTCTGTAAATCTCAGTACAGCGCTTTCCTTCCTGTCTGTCCCTCAGTGGAGAGTTTTCAGGTGGTCAATAAGAATTAGATTTACGTTCAATACATTTTGTAAGTGGTGCCTAAGAAGCCAATGCTTTTTTTTTTTAATAGTATTTTTTATCTTCTTTGCATCTCCTCTTCCCTTTCTGTGTCATTAAGACGCTCATTTCCGTCTCTCTCTGGTGGATTGACTTTTTGCTGAGCACACTGGTCTTCAATGAGGTTGGAGAAAGAGTGAACTCTGTTCTTTCTTATTAAAGTTACATGTTTCAGAGGAGAAATACTTGGTCATAGTTTAGGTCTCTTCCTTTGATCGCTAATTTCTAAGAAATGTGTCGTATCTTTTTATAGTTTGGATAAATCTAAATTTGTTCTTCAGCCCTCTCAGGTTTTCATAGATAGCTTCCTTCACTGTACATAGTAGCTCCATCCTCATTTAGTCGTCATGGTTCATATTCTTCTTTTTTTTTTTAATTTTTTTGAGACAGGGTCTTGCTTTGTGGTTCAGGCTGGTCCTGAACTCAGCCTTGAACTCAGCAATCCTCCTGCCTCTGCCTCCCAAGTGCTGGGATTACAGGCATGAGCCACCATGCCCAGTACTATGTTATGTGGTACTGACTGCTGGTGGGCATGAGTCACCATGCCCGGGTTCCTGGGGATGAAACCCTGACCCTTGCATTTGCAAGGCAGGCACCACAACCACTGAGCTAAATCTCTGACCCACAGTTCACATTCTTAAGTTACTGACTGTCTTGTGTTTTAGAGGAGAAAGCTTTGTTAGGAGGGTGTACTTTAGTATGGCATCTTGCTTCTTGGTTTCTTGCTTCTAGGCATGTGAGCAGGTATCCTGTTGTTAAGCCATCTAAAGTTATACAAAAGCCCCCTTTCTTCACTGTCATGATCTTCTTTTCCCACTGTACATCAGGGTAGAAAACAACTGATCCATAGTTCCTTCTTGTCTTTGAAAATTCTGAGCCTGAAAGAAATATGCATGTTGTTGCATTTCATGATTGCTTTCTCAAAGATAAATTGTGTATTTCAGGAAATGCCTTATGTACAGTGAAGTGTGACGAGAAAGTGAAGGTGTTTTCTGTCCGAGGAACATCTTTTGAAGCTGCAGCAACAAGTGGAGGTAGTGCCAGTTCAGAAAACGGTGAGTGTTCCTTTGGAGCTTTTTGACAGCTTGGTTTTGTTTCTTGGGTTTTTTTGTTTTTTTTTTTAACTTCATAAATTGTATTAGAACAGGAGTTGATGTCAGGTTAAATTTCTAGTGCAGATATTAGAAATTCAATCAAAATGATGCTTCCAAGATTATAAGAAAATAAATAATTATAATTTATATCATCACATTATCTTTTAAGAAAAACAGCTTGAGCTAAAATTCACATACCCTACACTTTGCCAATGTAAAGTATCCCACCTAGTGGTTCTTAGTAAACTCATAGAGATGTGTAACTATCGCTAAACTCAGTTTTAGAACACTTGCATCACCAAAGCACAAACTAACTATTAATAAGGACTCTCTCCCTTCCCCCACAATCCTCCCTTCCTTAGCCACCAGTGATGAACTTAGCTGTGTTCTGGCCCTGTATGTCTGTGTATTCTGGACACTGTGGAGTAACTCTCCTTTTTTAACAATAGTCATAAGTCTTCTGCTAGTGTCTTCCTCTTTTCCTCCCCTCTGACTGCCTAAGCTACTAATAACAACCATTCTACTCTCTTCTTCCATGATAGCAATTCTTTTGGACTTCACATGGGACTGAAATTATATTTTACCTGGCATCTTTCATTTAATACAGTGTGTTTCGGGATCATCGAGATGTTCACAATTACAGAAAAGTCTTATGTG
Source organism: Petromus typicus (assembly GCA_004026965.1). NCBI lineage: Eukaryota > Metazoa > Chordata > Mammalia > Rodentia > Petromuridae > Petromus > Petromus typicus. Next base: position 1,294 of record PVIR01020938.1, on the reverse strand, counting down.
GTTGGACAGCATTTAGTTGTGTATATGTGCCACATTTTCTTTAGCTATTCATTCACAATGAACACCTTGTTTGATTCTTTATCTTGGCTGTTGGAAATAGTGCTACATAAACATGAGAATGCAGATCTATCTCTTCAGCATGCTGATTTCATTTCTTTCGGATGTAGATCTACGAACAGGATTGTGGGATCATATGGTAGTTCAGTTTTGTTTTGTTTTTTTTAGAAACTGTCATACTGTACCATAATGCTATACTAATTTACATTCTTATCAGCAGTGTGTAAAGATTTAGTTTTCTTGACATCCTTACCAACAGTTCTTATCTTTTTCTGTTTGATAATGGATTTTTTAATAGGACTGAGGTGATGTCTTCCTTGAGATTCTGATTAGCCTTTGCCTGATGATATTTCAAATTACAGTATCTCTGAGACTAGGAGGGTTGCTCTGGTCATTTAGAAAGGGAGAGAGAAAGGATCCATTAAAATTCATCTGTCTTATTGATGCTGAGACTTATTACTCTCATCATTGTTTTCTACTATAATACTGGATAACTCAACAGAAGGATGTAATAATAGTAAATATACATTTTAACACATATAACATCTTACATGAGCTTTGTAAAGAGAAAATTTTTCTAATTTTTACCGATGAACTCAGAGAATTAAATGACCCCTCAAAAGTTAAACACCTGGGCTAGGGATGTAGCTCAGCAGCACAGCTCCTATGTAGCAAGTGCAAGGCCCTGAATTCAATTCCTGGCACCAATAAATAAATAAATAAATAAAGAAGAAAGCTGAACAACTAATGAAGCAAAGGCTAGAATCTTGTCCCCTTAAGTCTGCCATAATAAAAGATGAAATTAGAACACAGAAAATTTATAGTAATTAATAAATTAAATTCCATGGAATTAGCTTTTGTGTGCCTCATAAAGTAACTGTCATGTTAGAACTTGTTATCACAATCATTGTTTTATTCTGTGTGTCAACATATGCAGCACCAAGTTCTTCACCAGTGGGAATATCAGAATGGCTTGACCAGAAGTTAACAAAAAGTGATCGGCCAGAGCTGACTGGTGCCAAAGTAGTCGTATCTGGTGGTAAGTGAAATATTAAATTTTTAAGTGGCGTAAACATTACAATACTGTGATTAGGGGGAGGACTTTTAAGGAGCATGGGCTTTTCAAATGTAAAAATTTGGTAAGTTGCAAAAACTGTTCTTGTTTTAACCAATTAGGAAAATGAAATTATAAACAGTTGGTATTGGGCTTTGTGTGGCATATCTGAATCACTGGCAC
>PVIR01020937.1:0-30170 GCA_004026965.1 Petromus typicus | reverse complement strand
CTTTACAATATTAATTTTACCCGTATTTATTTTGATTTTATTTAATATCTCCCATGGTTTTATGACCTTATTTATGGAGGTTGTCTTTCATATAAAATACAAATTACTAATGTGAATCAGAAAGAATGCATCTACTCTTCTCTTTCTTCCTCTAGTGCTATTGGCCTTCTTTTGTCCTTCGACATGTCACATTTCCCCCGGCCTCACACTCATTGCCCACAAAGTCCTCAATGCCAGAGCTCTCTTCCACCTCCTCCTTCTGTGCCATAGGCATCAGAACACATGTTACCTTCTGGGAAAGGTCCTTCCTTCTAGGACTCTACTCACTCACCTTTGTTCTCTGTCATTGCTTCCTCTTCCTGTTTAACATGCACCACAACTCATACTTCATTCATGTTTATGAATAATCACTTCCTACTATATTTTAAGTGCTGTGAAGGCCAAAGCCATTGTACAGATTTGTCATTTTTGGGGGGAAACCAGCATCTTATACAGTACCTGGAGCACAGCCCATATGATAGTGTGCTTTGTGTTGTTCTTTTAACAGTAAAATTGAGTAGGTTCCCTTTGCAATACAATGATAGGAGTGATTCTCAGTCTATAAGATCTGATTTAAGTTCCCTCACAATCAGTAACAGACCTCATCAGAGTCTATAACACATTAATTTACACTTTCAGAATTCCATGCTTAAACCTGAAGCTGCCAAGGATAGCAATCTTTAGATACAGTTATACCCTAGATACTTAGAACAGTACCTGACACAAAGTAAGAACTGAGTAAATATTTATGAATGAAGAAAGTGATATTATAAGCTTAAATCAAAGTCCAGGCAATGGCTGTAATAAATATTTATATATCTAATTCTGTGTGCTTATTTTTAAAAATAATCTATTTTTTGTTATTATCAGTGACAGTGTGTTACAACACTTTACAGTGTTAGGAAAAGAAGGAATACAAAGTAAGTCCTATTTTTATTCCCTCACATACTAACCATCTTCAACCAGGTTAAATTCTCTTTAGTCCTTGTACACTTCCATCATCTTTGATATGGTCTTGGTCACATGTTTTATGTTTCACTATATACCACATATTTGTGATTCGATGGAATCCATTTGATTATCCCATTCACTGGCTGTCTGAATCCATAAACCGCATGTTACTTTGTAATTGGTTTATTTTGGGATGTGTTGATTGATCTTTCTAGAATGGAAGACAGAACTGTGGGGGCATCAGAGTGGGCTGGAAGCTTTCAACAGCTGGTAAGGAGGGTTTGAACTCCAGCTTTCGTTCACCCTCTCAATAGATTTTTCAGTAGCAATCATGCCATTGACTGTAGATCTGTGCTCAAAATAATAGCTCTCTCTGTTCAATAAAAATGGATGTAAGGGAGGAGAGAAGAGCAGTGTGTACAAGTTTAGATGGAAATCTATAAACCCAAAGTTAGAAGTAGTGGTCATAGTTTCCTCCTTTCTTTAAAGCTAAAGTTTTGTTTTGTTTATTTCCTAACTTGGAGAGATAGATAAAGGGCACGTATACGCCCTCATTTCTCTCAAATGCCATTCCCTTGGTGGACATCAATAATCAGTCAGGTCATGCTCTTCCCCTGAACTTTGACATGGCTCAGAATCTTCCTCATTACATCATGATGTGCAAGGTGAGTATATCCAGTGGAACGAGGTCGGCATTCAGAATGAAGCCTGTTTATCATCTCTGGCCCATTTCAGAGCATTGAAATAAAGAGAAGTGAAAGCCTACATTTGTCAATTTCTCCCACAAAACCTGTTTTTTATAATAATTTGTGGATATTATTCTCTCTACATATTTTAGTTTCAAGTCCTTTATACCATAGTTATAATCTTAGTGGACCATGTTATAGTTTCTCAGGGTCCTCAGCATTATAGGCCAACAAGAAGATGAAGGAGCTCCTGTGTGGTTGTAGCAAAAGTCTGCAGAAAGTATAGCCCGCATTAAGCATCAAAAGATCCAGTCATTGGTAGATTGGTTTGACAGGTCAATATCCAAGTCACCCCATCTTATCACTGAACTGAACTCAATGTGGTGATTCAGGTGAAACAACGGTGTTTTATATATTGTGAAATAGAAAATGCTCAATGTAAAATAGGGTGAAGGGGGAAAATGTTGAGATTGTAAGAAAAAAGTAAGGAAACAAATTTTATGTATATGGGGGGTGGTAGGGTGAGTAGGGCTATGGGAAAAAATGAGAATTAAGTTGTGTCTTATACTGGTACAAATCCCCATTATGGAGTGCAATCATGATGTGTATATTTAATGTACCAATAAAGATAAAAAAATGAAAAAACAAAAAAAGAAATGAAAATAGGTGGTGAATTAGAAAGGAAGGAGAAGGGAGATCAAGAGAATAAGAAGAGTTCATGTGATCAAGGTGTTATGTGTGTATCAGGTCCCCAAGATGAATGTACCATTACTGTGTATTGCAAATATATACTAATGAAAGGATTAAAAGAACATTGGAATACTCTACCATAAGCAAATCTTCTCCTGCACATTTAGCCTCTTTCTAGTGTGTAGCTATTATAAATAAAGCTTGGATGATTGAAGAAAAAGAAAGAGCAGAAGAAAATGAAGAAGAGGAAATGGAGGAGGGAGAAAGGAGAAAGTGGAAGGAGGACTAGGAGAAAAGACCCAAAAAAAGCCAGCAGGCCTAGGTTCCCAAAGATCAGCCTATTTACAAGACCCTACTTGTGTGTAGAAGTGCAGAAAATATCATAACCCCATTCAAACAGATTTGCTGTAGTAGCCTCCCAGAATGGCTGTGCTGGGCACACTGGCGAGTGATTTTCCCCATCAAGACTCTGCAGGACAAAGCCATGATTACACCTGTGGTCTTAGGTGGGCTATGAACTGAGATTGCCTAGAACGGTCCAAGGAAAATGGGGTCTGTAAATAGGCTTCACAACTCCCTTCTGTGTCTTCTGATCCTTCTGTTTTAAGTCTTAACAAGATGCACCTCTAGACTCCTTTGAGCTTTTGGGACCTTGTGTCATGTGCTGTGGACCAATTGGTCCCATGAGCCATTGACTGTCAGCATCAACCACGTTATCAGATTCAGTGTTCTGTCTTTCCCCATCATCTGTGTGACTGTGATACGTGCAGTGTTGGTAGGTGGTTCTTACTTGTCTCAGTCTTTAGAAGAGGAGGCTGGTGCAGTTCGGGCTTTCCTGAGGAAAAGAATGAGATGGTATGTGGGCAGTAAGTACATATGGGGAAACAGAGCTCAGGAAGACAGAAACATGGGAGAGGTCTCCGGGTTATATGGGAACTTTCCTTAAGGGTCTTGCCTGGCTCTGTGCACAGCCCCCCTACACATGCTTTCTACAGCCTTTCCTAGCCAATTATTATAACAATATTTCAGAAAGTTTGAATATCAGATAAAAAATCACCTACAGTCTCCTCCCTAGCACAATAATTATTTTGCCTTGTATTTTATCATTGTAAATATGCATACACTTTTACCTAACCATAATTACATAAAATTTGTTATTATAATTTTTCATTAAGCATTTTATCACAATCGTGATGCCTTTAAAGCACCATGGAAACAGCTTATCTTTTTTTAATGACTGTGTAATTCTCCATTGAATGGATATTTCCTAACTTATGCTTCCATTTTTCCATTATTTTCATATTTCTGATAACACTGAGAACCTCAGGCTCTTGGTTTCATTGTATTATAGTGGAAAGAACACAACCTTCAAATCAGTTTGACTTGGATTTAAATCCTATATAGTGTTGCTGGACAGGTACCTTTTGGTATATTAACATCTTTGAACTTGAGTTTACTTAGTTTTTTTAAAAAATGCATGTAGAGAAGAATATTCAATCCTGAAATGCGAGTGTACTGTAAGAATTAGAGATGAAGTATAGCTATTGCCATCCAGTAGCCTTTCAGTGTCATAGTTTGCTTTTTTCCCTTCATTTACTATATTTCTGTATTAGACACTCTCACACTTACACAAAATTACAGGGTTGAATGGTATGAACACTTTTGTTGCTCTTGATACACGTGGCCAAATTGCTCTCCGACTGGATCACATCCTTGTGAGCATGTGTTTTGAGTCTATATGAGTTTTCATGCCAATCACTGAGTCAAGGAAGCAGGCCTCTGGCAGCCCACCAGAGATTTATGTCAGTTTTCATGATATCCTCAGAGCAGAGTGATGCGTGAAGAGCTCGTTGCACATACTGGTGGATCCATTTACACTCTCCGAGGATGTGCTGAGAACATTTGTGGCTCATAAGCCCTTGTTCACTCCTTCTCCCCTTTGGCCTTAGGTAGCAAGCAGAATGTCTGGCCCCCAGTAAATCCCAACAAGTCCTGGGTGCCACATGAGAGCTCAGATTTGGAGGAATTATGGCCAGGTTCTTCAGTCTGCAGCCTAATAGTGTTTATTGCCCTGTGTGTGATAGTTTATTCTGTTCCCATGCACAGCTTAGAACTCTTAGACTTTGAGGGATGTATGTTGTCCATTACTGAGTCCCAGGACCTCCACACGGTAGATCTTCCATGAATGGGCTAATGCTTTCCTTCCTTCTTCCCTCTACATCTGCCATCCCTCATCTCCCCTTGTTCTCTGGCACAAGAGATTATATCTCACATATCACTGAACTGCTTCACTTTCATTTTCAGCCCACAGAGTGCCCTGTAGGAATAGGAGGAAGAGAGGGAGAGATCTTTACTACTGCCCATCCCCCACCCCAAGAAAGGTCATAGTTGTTCTCATATAAACCTTCTGGGTTCTGGGACCTGCTTCCTCCACTCCTTTCTGCCTCCTTTTAAATACCCCGTCCCTTGACACTCTACCCCATGTCCCCCACCTAGTCCATAGCATTGTAAATAATGCCTTAATTCAGATCTCCTTGAATTATCCTCCTGCTTCTCCGTAGGACCCCACTGAGACCTAGTTATCGGTATCAAGTACCATTCAGAGTATTTATCGTTATGTACAGTACTTTACTTCAAGCTTACAACCCTTCAAGGTGATAATTATTATTCTCTTTTAATGTTGTTGCTAGAGATATCAAGTAACCTGCCTAAGGTTACAGAACTAGTAAGCAAAAACCTAGATTCCTATCAGGTTTCATTACAAAGCCCGCCCACTTAGCTACAGTGCTTTCTCCAAAAGGACTCAATAAATGATCATGGAATTGACCTCAATTTTCCAGTCATGATCAGCCTGGCCAACTGGCATAGCCATGAGTTTGCAAATAGGGTAGGGTCAGTAGGGGATGTCTTAGGATAAGGAGGGAGGCAGGTCCAAACCAGGCTTGGCTTAGAAGTCCTTTTCCATTCATGTTGTATCTCTCCCGTGAGAACTCTCAGGTCCTTGAGGAATGATGTTCCATCAGTATGGAGCAGACAAAGGCCAATGAGTAGGAGAAAGGAAGTGGGACCGGATTAGGAGGACCGGATTAGCTTCATGTCCCTTTATATACTGGCTTCATCACCATGATTTTCTTTGCAAATTTCGCTCCACCCAAACATTCTGCACCTGCACAGAGGTATTCAAAGCCCACCCCTTCCCTCTTATGCAGCTGAGCGACATGCTTGACCTCATGGATTTGGGAGGGTTCTGATACAAATTTCTGACACAAATATACACTGTTTGCTATGTCAACATCAAAAGAAAATTGCAGAAGGCAAATTAGAATAATACTTTTTCATTACTGAAAAAAAGTTTTCAAGTCAATTTTGAAAAAATCTCTCTCCTACATCTGTGTGGGGTTATAGAAATGAGCAAGACTCCCTGTAAACATCAACTGTGCCAGATCATGAAGATTTTCATTTCAAAATCAATCATTATTTAAAAGGAAAGCAAAAAAGTTCATCCTGGGCCAGGGAGATGATTATTTCAGAACTCAGTGAGCATGACTCATCTGTGGTTTCAATCCCACTATAGGCTGCTTATGGATGTGTCTCTAAAACTGGAGTCTATAAATCCCTGTGGCAGGAAGTGTCCACACATTTGCAATCCGGATTTGCTCCGGCCTGACTGTGTTCCCTCCAAATTCATATGTTAAAACCTAACAGTAGTATTAAGTAGTGTTAGGAGACTCAGTAGTATTAAAGGGTAGAAACTTTGGGAAAGAGACAATTGAGAGTGTTCCATCCCCATGAATCCCCATGAATGTTTGAGAGAGCTTGTTCACCCCTCATGTGACATGAAGGTATAGCTAAAATGCACCATCCATGAGGAAGAGAGTCCTTCCCAGGCACTGGATCTGCAAGTACCTTGGTCTTGGACTTATCAGCCTTTAAAAGTATAAGAAATAAATTTCTGTTGTTTACATGACACCTATCTCTGGTAGTTTGTTATAGTAGCTGTAATTGACCAAGACAGGGATTCACAAATGTTTTTAGCATGAGGATCACTTAAATGAAGAAACCCCTTATCTTCTTTCTATATTCCTCAACTTCTATGTTTCATTTAAAATTTGGAAATGTACTACCATATAGTAAGTGCTAAACAGACGCAGAAAGGAGAAAGGGGAGATGAGGACAGGAGGGAGGGAAGTATTCACATTCCAACCTGGATGAGCTTCTACCTCTCACCCACTCCACTGAACTTCCAAGGACAGGGAGGTCTGAGTCCTCCAGAAACCTCAAAGGTGGGGCCAAGAACTTTAGAAGTAAAACCCAGAGGAATCTTTGAGCAGCCCCGTTAATGAGCCTTTGTGGGAGATCTCTCTGGACTGACCCTCACCAGCTGACCTAGGCCCTGGCTGGGACCTCAGCCTCTGCAGGACTCTTGCATTCATGACTGCTGGTTTCTTCTGTGCTTGATTCTTTTCCCAAGATGACCACACATCAGAGTGACCTTCCCGGTGCCCTAGCCCAGCAAGTACAGACAGCTTCTGCTAGCCAAATATACTCTTGCAGCCTCTTGGATTTTCTCTGAGAACATCTGCTCCCAGTAGTATATTCTCACATCTCTGCAGCTTGTGGGCTGATCCTCCCAGCAGCTGTTCTTTACCTTTACACCTTGTACATGGTAATGTAATGGTGCTGACAATCTTGGCTAGGATCATTTTGCCACATGGAGAATATTCAGTGGGTGTTGGCAAATTCATGACATTATTTGGCCTTTCTCTTCCCCACCAAATCAGCCCATCTCATTTTAGCTGTGGCAGTAATTTCCTTAATGTCAAAGAGATATGGAAAAGGGAAGTGGCTCATGTTCTCTTTTTCATTTTAGCTAGAACAGTAAGTTCCTTAATGTCAAAGAAATAAGGAAAAGAGAAAGTTTCTCTTGTAATTTTTCCTACATTTTCTTTGCACCCTTGTCTATCTGCCTGAATCCTTCCTCTTCCATTCTTGCATGTATCTGAGATATGCACCACTCTTTAGTTTAGGATTCTAACTGGGACCATCTCCCCAGGTAATACCTTTATGCCTTTCTAGATTCCCTCCTATAGTTTGTCTTGGAAAGGAAAATGTCAGTCAGGATTGTTTTCTGTCTGTCTCATCATCTGAGAAAAGCAAGTAACTGTGACTTAAATAGTAAAGACTATTTCTTGACACTCGGGCTTGTTGTACTTGATATGATCTGATGTATGCCACATCAGATGGTTATATAGTCCTAGAAACTCTTGCTTCCAGTGGAGCAAGTTAATCACGCAATGCCGATTGCACGTGTAAGTGAATAAGCAGCCCCCAAATTAGGCAGAGAGCGGGTCATCTTGATTTCTGCTTTAGCTCTTGAAGCAAACAACCCTTCTCCTGTACTGCTCTACTAATCCCATCAGAGTAGTATCATTAGTTCCAGAGGGAGAAGAAATTGAAAGTCTATTGTTTCAACCCAGGGTTCCACAATCCACTAGTAGAAAACACTTATCTTGACCCATAAGAATCCTTACATGAAAGCACCCTTGATGTAACCTTGGAAGCTGTAGTCTTAAATTTGTTAAATTTCTGCCAGTCAGTGGGAATATGTTTTGTACAGGGAGAGTGCACCTGTGACATTAAATTCCAGCTGAGGAAAATAAGTTTTTCTTTGTTAAGGTTTGGAAAACCTTGAGTGTCTAAAATCATAGAAGCAACAAAAATATTTTCAGGGACAAAAAAAAAAAAAACTAAAGCTCTTTGAGATTAGCCCCTTCTGCATGTTGGCAACATTAGTTAGTTCAGCAGGTGCTAAATGAAACAAGATCCATAGGGGGCTGTTCAGTTGAAGTTTAGGAGACTTGAAATTTGTTTTAAGCATTTAATTGTTTATATTTATAAAACATAATAGTAACAGAACATAAAAACAATTCTAGTTACCCAGAAACTCATATTATTCTTTTATCACATTTCCTTCTAGTCCCTGTCTATATGCATATGAAATTTTTATATAGTTGTAATTATTGCATCTTTATAATTTTAAATGCTTTTTCCTCACTTAAATTATACCATCGTTATATTATTAGCATTTTAATGGCCACATAATGTCCCATGAAGTGCACTATCACAATTTATTTAACCGTCCCTGTGACATTCACATAGTTTCTAATATCTCTCCAATATAAATGAGGCTTCTAATACATAATTACATTCATTTGGAGAAGCTGGTGCATGCATGCTGGTCATTTTCCGCCCCCATCCTTTATCCCCATGCAGTACCCTAAATCTAGTGTGATTCATCTCAAGATCTTTAATTATGTCTGCAGCGCCTGTTTTCCCAAACCAGGCTCAAGATTCCAGGGGGTCATATCTTCTGGGTCCACGATTTAAGCCACTACACAAGGCAACCCCTTTGAGAAAGTGAACGTATTTTGAGGAGGACAAACTTGTCATAAAACTATGTAGATACATTTATAAAAGAAGACAGTAACTCATTTCCCAGGAAAATGGGACATGATCAGAGTCTTCATTTTTTGAGTGTAGACAGGAGTTACCTGACTCTGGGAGAAATCGGATTTTTTAAAAAGGCAGCTAATTTTGAATGCAAATCTAGGTGAGCTATGTATGGTCTCAGATAGGGCTGGAATATCCACGCTCAGTATCAAGCAGTATCCTAATGACTTTTACATCAGGGTTCAAGTGCTGCTCTTTTGGTCAGTTCAGGGCTCCCCACATCAGTGGTCCTCAGATCCCATGCAGGTAGGGCAGTGCCCTCAAATATGTTAAGGTCTGGGGTCCTAGACACATTCTGGGTAGGGGTTGACTTCACAATCATATAGCTACCCAGAAACTAGTTACCCAGAAACAGTTTATTACAGCAGACCATAGGCACAGACCAAGAAAGACCAGGCCATCCCTCAAAAGTGGGACCTGTGAGAACTGTTGGCCTTTGGATATCGGTCATTGGGTCCACTTGACTGGAGCTCCTTGGCAAGTCCATGGGCAGCTGGGCAAGTTTAGCCCTTGTTCTCTCTGTCTCTGTCTCTGTCTCTCTTTGTCTCTCTCTCTCTCTCTCTCTCTGTCTCTCTCTCTCTCCCCTCACTCCTTGAATTTTGAGTTTTCTGCTGTAACATACATGCATTTTATGTGTAATCTGAGAAAAGAAGCATTTACTTGAGGTTGAGAAACTGTAAACTGTTCTAGGCCATTGGGATACCTCAATGGACCAATCAGATACAAAGCTGTCTGCTCTTGGAGCTGATGTTTTAGGTACAGAGGGTAGCAGCTCATGTAAGGACTCAGGGTGCCTTTGTCAAAGGCAGGATGAGGCAGGTCAGTGGAGGACTTAATGACAAGAAACAGTGGGGACTGACCTCCAACCACTCCAGTCTCTCTCCTAGATGGAGTTGTACATGTGCTGGGCTGGGGACTCCTAGACTCAGCCTAGGCAGGACTTACTGGCTAAGACCTTACTCCCTGTCTGAGCAGCAAAACATATTTCAATATCTAGAGCCCAGAAGACCATCTTCCCTAATCAGGTAATTTTCCTTTCCTTGTCTGCCTCTGAGATGGACATCACTTCTGAAGGCAAGTTCCTAGCCATGTCCTTAATTTGTTAACTACAGATCACACATTAACATCTGTTGGCTAGGTTGAGGAGGCCCCTTTGTATTTTTTAACAATTTGTACTTTACTGCTGAGACATTTGCTAGTTTGCAAACTTCCTTGTCGGGACAGAAACCTAAGGGAATGAACATGATCTCTTTTGGAGTCCTCTGCCTGAGTTGAAGCCAGACTCATCAATTTCAGTCTTGCCACTTAGACTAGTACCTTCTGATAGAAAATTAATGCAAGCTGTATTTGTAATTTTAAATTTTCTACTAATTGCACTGAAACAAAACCTAAAAGGAAATAGGCAAAGTTAATGATGTATTTGACTTGATTTAATATATCTGAATAGTATCATTTATATGTAATTAATATAAAATATTACTTTTGCTCATTTTTATGTGTTTGAAATGTAGTGCATAATTTACACCCTCAATACATAGCAGTGCAGATTAGCCATATCTTAAATCCTCAGTAGAAAAATTACTGTCTTCATTTGTATGATGGCTATTGTACATTTTTATGAGGACAAAATGGTTTTGGGTGCAGAAATTCTTGTACACTCTCAAGGAGGAGTACACACCCAGATTTTTCCCTTTCATGTTATCTACCCATTTTTGGTGTCAGGTAGGAATTATCATTTGCCTGAAAATATACATAATAGCAACAACTACACCACTTTGGAGTATTATTATGCCATAAAGAAGGATAAGCTCGATTCTTTTGTAAGAAAATGGATGCACTTTGGAGCCATGGTATTAAAATTAAATAATTCAGTTGTGTCTTATACTGGTACAAATCCCCATTATGGAGTACAATCATGATGTATATATTTAATGTACCAATAAAGATTATAAAATAAATAAATAAATAAATAATTCAGGCACACAAGCTGTAGTATTTTGTGGCTTCTCTTATGTAAGAAACCCAAAATAGAAATAAAATCAAAATAAAAGATGGATAATAGGAAGTAGGGAGATAGATCTTTTATAAATGGAGAGGGAATCAAGAGGTGGAGGGACAACGCAGGAGAGAAGTAAAGGGGATGAAAGAGAATTAAAATGTGCTGTGTTGGAGCCAGGGATTTAGCTCAGTGGTTCTGGCACCTGCCTTGCAAGTCCAAGGTCCCTGGTTCAATCCCTGGTAACCACATACCACAGTGCCAGGCATGGTAACTCAAACCCACCAGCAATCAGCATCACATACCACAGCACCGGGAATGGTGGGTCATGCCTGTAATCCCAGAAATCTAGAGGCAGAGGCAGGAGGATTGCTGAGTTCAAGGCTGAGTTCAGGACCAGCCTGAACTACAAAGTGAGACCCTGTCTCAAAAAAAAAAAATTAAAATAAAAAACTTAAGATGTGTCGTGTTCCTGTACCAACTCCCCACAAGGATTGTGATCATTATGTAACACTAACATGTACTAATATAAGTGAAAACAAGTAAAAGCTAAAATATGTAAATTGATTTTAGAACAGAATAGATATTGACTTGTCTGTTATTTTGGCGTCTGTCTTAATTTCTCCCTAAAGTTTCCAGGAAGATTTCTCTTGTGGTGAATAAGATGGAGTCTACCTTACAAAAAAAAAAAAATATATATATATATATATATATATCTCGATGCCCTAACCTTGCATGTATCCTTATTTAGAAAGAGCCTTTGCAAGTGTAGGCAAGTTAAAATGAGGGCTTTCTGAATTAATGTGGATCTCAGTATAAGTCTTGTTCCTAAAAAGACAAGGAGATTTGGGCACTAAGAAATACATATGTGGAGAACCATGTGGCCACAGAACCAGAGACTTGAATACTGGGTCTCTGTGTCAAGGAATATCAAGGATTATTGACAACCACCAAAGTCTAGGAGAGACAAGGCACCCCTCCACTTCACAGTTCAGAGAGGATGACCCTGCAGACACCTTGACTTCAGATTCTAGTATCCGGCACTATCAGACAGTAAGTTCTTGTTTTCTGAAAGCATTGAGTTTAATTTGCCATCATAGCCAAAGAAATTAATACGCTCTGAATTGAAGGTTTCTATTTTCTTTTTCTCATAAATCGCTCACTCTACCACACTTGGACTTGGACACTCATATTTCTTTGACTCTGCCCTACTTGGTGTTACACTGGTGTCCCCTTCGATTCTTAGATAACCAAGCTGCCCTGCATTTCTCTGGGCCCAGCCTATGTGTAGGAGATGCAGGACCAGAGAAAGTGGTCATGGTCTAAAGTTTTGAGCTCTATGTAATATCCAGAGATGGAGCTCATCTTTGGACTTCACCGTTCTCATCTGCAAAAGACAACTTTTTCTTCTGAAAGTCACCAAGGGAATTGGTTCAAAGAGATCCCTAAATACTTCATGGATGAGTCTGCATTGGTACTTGAAGCTCCAAGAAGGACTAGGTGATTTGCGATGAAAGTGCAGCCTGGTTTGGGGTTTGGATACAGGAAAACACAAGAGATATCTAGAAAACAGAAGGAAATGGGAAGCAGCATAGGGACTAGGGGTGGTAAAGGCGGTAGCAGGAAGCTGGTCAGTAAAGTCTAAGAAGACCAAGTGATGCTAGAGCTGGATATGGGATTGTCGTGCCTGCAGTTGTGGGCACTTGTTACCTAGTGATGGGCAAGATTCACTTGGCCACTGGCCATAGGAATATTAACTTCATCCAAGAAATGAGCTATCACTCAAAAACATAGTGTCCCATACTTTAATATGAAATGTTACATTCCTACCAGGACAAAGTTTGGTAGAGCTTCTGTCTTTGCTGGGTGATGTTTGCCACTATTTCTCCTTCCACAGCCTCTGAGGCACCCAGGAGAAGACTTTCGTGACATTTTTGTTTGCTTTATCATCACCAAACACCATTACCACTATATCATAAGTAAAAACAGGAAAAAACATTCTCACAGCCAACAAATAAAGCTAAGGTCCTTCCTCACTCTGAGAATAGTTGTTATATCACAGATACAATCTGATGACATGTATTCTTTTGCTTGGTGTTATGTCAAAATCCTTTTTTCACACTGCTAGTCTTTATCATTATCTCATCCAGCGACTATGTAATATTTCGTCAAGTTGATGGACCCTAATTTACTTACCCATTCCCCTATTATTGGACACTGTTACTCTAACAGAGATAATGCTATTATCTCTATAACCAGTGAATCAAAAGCTGACAAAGCAGATCCAGCCAGAGTAAGACATGAATTATACATAGGGACATGTTTAAGGCAATTGCTTCTATTTAACTTAGGAGTAGTAAACGGATGTCTGATGGGTCTTGGGAGGTGGGGAGGAACTCTTATACACAGTGAGGCATAGGAGACTCTCAATGGCAAACCCTGAGATTTGATGAGGTTGGTAATATGTTAATTTCCTGTGGCTGCTAAAATAAAGTACTACACAGCTGGCATAAGTCAAGAATTTATCCTTTGAGGTCAGAAGCCTCAAATGAAGGTTCTGGCAAGGTTGGTTTGTTATAGAGACTGTAAAGGAAAACTTGTTCCATGTCTTTTGTCTACCTCCTAGTGGCTGCCAGTAAACCTTCTTATCCTTTGGCTTATAGATGAATCATTCCCATTTCTGCTTCTGTCTTCACATCATTTCCTGTTCTGTATATCTTCTCTCTTCATTTATAAGGTCATTTATCAATGGATTTAGCGCCTACACTGCCTCAGGGTGTTCTCATCTTAAAATTCTTTTTTTTTTTTTTTAGGTTTTTTGAGACAGGGTCTCGCTTTTGTGGTTCAGGCTGGCCCCGAGCTCAGCCTCAAACTCACATCACAATCCTCCTGCCTGTGCCTCCCGAGTGCTGGGATTACAGGCGTGAGCCACCACGCCCGGCACTGTGGTATGTGGTACTGGTTGCTGCTGGGTTGAGTCTCCACACCCAGTATTGTTATGTGGTTACCGGGGAATTGAACCCGGGCCCTTGCGCTTGCAAGACAGGCGCCGGAACCACTGAGCTAACTCCCCGGCCCTCATCTTAAAATTCTTAATTATGTCTTCCAAGATCCAGTTTCCAACTAAGGTCGCAATTGTATGTCCCAGACAGACCCAGATTTTAGAGGTCATAATGGAATCCATAGCAAGCCAAGGAAATGTTTAGATTCATAAGCCCAACTTCCATTGCAGACTTATTCTGTGCCTTACAATCTGCTTATCTTTGCTCAACAATGTGTCAATAATATTTTCAGTATCAGTGCACAGCTGCCTCTTGGGTTCTGTTTTCTTCATCCCATGGCTTGATAATGTTTCATCAGTTTAAATAATGGTGGAAATGAATATCCTCATGAATGACTCCATCTAACCTGTACCCTTGGTCCAGGACAGCCAACTCATTGTCTTCACACTGTTAATAATTAGCTTTTTATCTCTACAAACTCAGAATAAGAATTTCTATGTACAGCAGTACCTCAGCTTGCTAATTTAATTTGCTTTATGATTTTGGGAAAATGGCGCATTTGTTTTTGCGTGGGAAACATGGCCACAGTTGTGTCTGTCACCAAATATGCAGTTTAGGAATGACAGCAAAATTTTGTTGAATGCTTTTGCTTGAAAATGGAGTTGGTTGTGAACAGAAAGTTTGTGAACACAGGTATGACTGCGTATATATGTATATCTGTACATATGTGCATCCATATATGCATGATACATATACATATGAATATATGCTAACTTTTGGTGAACATTTACTAAATGACAGGCTCTGTGCTAGGTGATTTTATCTAATTACACTAAAATATCTGAAGTAACCATTGTTAAATTTTTCTGAACTCATTATATAAGCAAAGCATGCTTTCTAGAAACATTAAACAACCTATGCATGGTCTCATAACTAGAAACACCAGAAGAAGAATTTAAACTCAATTCTTAGCTATTTAATCACTAGATTCTATGATTTGTACGGTTCCCCTTTACCGTTTTTAGAAACTTCCAAAATATTCTCACTTATATACTTTTCCAGAGGTGTGGAAAAGAATTTTGTAAAGTCGTAAGAGAAATCTTGTTGGATTTATATTGTACCTGCATTAAATGTGTGGGTTAATTTAGAAAGAATTAATATCTTTACAATATTGAATTTTTTATTACTCCATAAAACCTTTTTACTTCTGAAGAGAATTTCATAGTTTTATTCACATAGGTACTTCACATTTCTTGTTAAGCTTGTGCCTAGTTTTTTTCTGATGAATTTTATGTATATAGGATTTTTCCTGCATTACATTTTCAAACTGATCATTACTTCCATTACATTTTCTCTTATTCATATGCTGTGAAACTATAGGCTTTTCCTATTAATTTTATAACCTACCAACTTAGTATATTCCTCTGTTTCTTTTCTAATACATTTTTCAGGTGATTCATAAAAGCTAACTTGCAAACAATAACTATTTTCACTTCCTTTTTACAATAGGAATGCTTTTTTATTTCAACCTCTGGTTTAATTGCTTTGGCAATTATACTTAGAATACAGGGCATCTTTCTCTTGCACTGAAATTAATGGAAATTCTTGAATTATTTCAACATAAGTCTGAAGCAAAATTGGGTATGGGACGCTTTTTTCTCTTATTATGTTAAAAGCTAGCCATTCATTTCCATGTTTCAGACCTTTTACCAAGGGTGGATGTTGGGTATCTTTAAAAGCTTTATAGGTATCTATTGCTATTCATCCAACAAATGTTTGTTGAGAAGCATAGGCAGTAAATAATCTCTATCCTCATAGAAAGTGATGGTGCTGGCTGGTGGGAGATTAAATTTCCAATGTAAGATGAAATTTCTGATGTTGAATGTGAGAAAGCTATTTCTCAGAGTACATGCTATATGAGTGGAGGCTCATAGGCAGTGTGAGCGAGCCAAGGGAGATCAAGGGACACAAATACAGCAGAGAGATTGAAAATTATTCGGTGATTTTGTCTTGAACCTTTTAATGAAATAAAGAGAATGCCCATTCACATATGTTCAGCCAGCTTCCACACCCCAAATAGAGCTCATCTCATCTTCATGCAGGTTTTTTCTACTAGGCTGCTCATATAAACATTATTTAATTTAGAATTTTTTATTATTGTATGCTTGCAACATGAGACAGTGATGTTAATTTTGGAGAACCGGCACGTGTGTATAATGTATCTTTATTAATTCTGACCCTTTAACTTCTGTCTTCCTTCTGTCTTTCTCTCCTTTCCCATCACCAAAAGTCTGTCTTCTTGTGACCTATCATCATTCTTTCTTTCTTTTGGTTTCTTTCTCTTTCTTTTTTTTCATCTGTCTTTCATTTATGTACTTACTTGCATTTTAGCTTTTTCATATATCGGAAACTGTGATATTAAACTTTCTGAGTCTGAGTTATTTGGCTTAGCAGTATGGCTTTGAATTCTAGCCATTTTGCAGCTAGCATGATTTAATTCTTTTTATGGCTAACTAGTATTCCGCTTCTTTTTCTTCAACCTATTGTCTGTTCACTGATATCTGGGCTTTTCCTCTGACTTTAGTATTGTGAATTGTGCTACTATAAACCTAGATACGAATGTTTCACTATGGTATGTTTTTTAGTACTAATAAGTAATAATACTCCCATGTTTTGCCATATCCTTTTATAATCAATTTTTCTTTCTTCCTAGATCCTAGACACCACTGATCTGTTTTCTATTCCTGTGGTTTTTCTGCTTCCAGAAAATCATATAAATGAAGTTGCATAGAGTGTAGCTTTTGAGTCCAGTTTCTTACATGAAGCATAGTGCTTTCTAAGCTTCTCCATGCTAGTTCATGTATCAGCAGCTTATTACTTATCTGCTGAGCAGTAGTCAATTATGTGAAAACACTACAATTTATCCATTAGTGTATATCGATTTTCATTAGTTCCAGTTTTGATAGCCATAAATAAAACTACTATGAGTATTTATGTAAGAGTTTTTGAAGTAGATATTTATTTTTATTTCTCTTGGATAGATAGATATCAAGGAAAGCATTTGCTGGGTCATACCTACAATATGTATCTAATTATAAGATTCTGAGTGTTTTAAAAATAGTTATGCCATTTCATATTCCCAGTGCAGTATATCAGAATCTTAGCCACTTTGCATTCTTGTGAGAACTTTCCCTCTTTGGCCATATTCATACATAAGGGACTGAGTGATTTCAATATGGATTTTTTAATGACTAAAGCTTTTAAATATCATTCATATGTTGATTATATTTATTGCTCTCTATAAATCTTCCTTGAGGAAGTATTTGTTCAAATCATGTGCCTATATTTTAAATTGCATTTTTTCCTATTACTGAATTTCAAAGTTCTTTATATAATCTGGATACTAATCTTTTATCAAATACTTTATTGTATGTATTTTCAACCTGTCTAGAGTATCACTTTTTATTTTCTTGACAGTGTTTTGGAAAGCACTCTTTAGTTTTAGCAAGATCCAAGTAATCTCTTTGTGTATGTGTGCATGTACTTCATGTCTTATCTCAAAGTCCTGTTTTTTATTAGTCTTATCTTTTCAATATATGTAATTGGGCTAATACAGTCAGAAAATTCTTCTCTTATATTTTGCTTTGAGTTGATCACCATATAGGGTATGAGTTGAGTCAAGGTCTGCCTTTCCAATACTATTTGTTGAAAATACTGTACCTTGTATCATGTTCTTGTCTTCGTGTTCTTCTTTTCCTTATGTTTTCTGTAGAATTCCCAAGGAATGTTATCTAGTGCTGGATTTTTCCTTGTGGGGTAGATTATCTAACTCTTAAATGATCTGTGGTAGTTCATCTTTCAAAGTATCTGTTTATTTTATTTATGCTATTAAATGTATTACTACAAAGCATTTACTTACTATATTTCTATTTTTCTTTTAACTATTTCAGAGACTGTTTCAAAGAGTGGTGTCCCCCTTTCATTCCTGATGTGAATGATTTATCTCTTGTCTTTCTCGGTCAGTCTGGCTAGAAGTTTGATAACTTTATTGATCATTTCAACATCAGCATTTGATTTTATTGTTTTTCTCCATTGGATTTTTTAAAGTTACACTGATTTCCAGGCTTTACTATTTCATTTTTCTCCTTTTCTTTAGTTTCATCATGTGGGAATTTTAACTTATGGATATGAGGATTTTCTTGACTTCGAATGGTAATGCTACATATTTCCCCTTCAGTACTACATACACAGCAACTCACTATTCCACACAGTTCAAAGGCTGCTTATGTTTATATTCAATTCTATATGTTTTAGTTTCCCAGTGATTTATTCTTTGATCCATGGATTATTAAGAAGTGTTTTATGTAATTTACAAATATTAAGGGATTTTCTAAATGTCATTCTGTTACTGCTTTTAAGCTTAAAACCATTGTTGGAAAATGTTTTCTGTGACTGCATTTTTTTAAAGTTTGTTGAGATTTGCTTTATAGTATAATAGATGTGACTTCATGAATTCACTTCATGAATTTGATAGTACAACTGAAAAGAAGGGGTATTTTATTCTTGTTGAGTGGAATATAGCATTAAAAAAAAGTTGACTTTAAGTATGCCAGTAATTTTGCTTGGGTTTTTAAAAAAATGTAATGATTTCCTCCCTACTCATTCTATTAATGATCGAGAGAAGTAGATTTTCAATTATATTTGGGGATTTGCATATTGCTGTTTGCAGTACTATTGGGCTTTTGATGTATTCCTATGGTTGAGTGTATTTTGTTTTATGTAGCTCTGTAATTAGGTTTTGGTATTTCTATCGACCATATTAGTTGTTGGCTCATCTGTGTTATTGTCCAGAAGGAAAATACTTTGACTTCTAATATGATCTTAACTATCTCTTTTAATCTACTCTTTTGTTACTTTTCCTTTATTAATTCCTGTCTGTTAAACTCAGAATTTTTTATGCTTTTTATCAATATTTTGAATCCAATATTTCAGTTATTTATTTTCACTCTTTCTGTATATTGTAAACATTAAAATATGCAGTTTTGGCTGTATTTCATAAGTATTTATATAAATCATTGATAGTTATTTTTTCTTCTATAAAATTCCTGGATTGAATAATAGCTATAAAATTTTTAATTAAATTTTGATTATTATTATTTTTTTTTATTTATTTAGGTTTTTTGAGACAGGGTCTCGCTTTTGTGGCTGGCCCTGAGCTCAGCCTCAAACTCACATCACAGCAATCCTCCTGCCTCTGCCTCCCGAGTGCTGGGATTACAGGCGTGAGCCACCATGCTCGGCACTGTGGTATGTGGTACTGGTTGCTGCTGGGCTGAGTCTCCATGCCCAGTATTGTTATGTGGTTACCGGGAATTGAACCTGGGCCCTTGAGCTTACCAGACAGGCGCTGGAACCACTGAGCTAAATCCCCGGCCCAGTTTTGATTATTTTTTAATGTAAAGGGTTTGGGATTTTTGTTTGTCCCTGTTTTTATAATTTCTTTCTGCATTTATTGAATTGTAGTCAGAAACAGCCACATTTCTATAACTAAACTAGTTTTCTTTTAACCCACATAGATGATATGACAGCAGCTACAGAGAACAGAACAAATATGTAGCCATGTCCTAATACAACTTTATTTACAAAAACAGACAGAATACTGAATTTCACCTGTTAGCAGGCCAAATCCTGCCCTATAGGAGTCAAAACCGCTCTAGCTTACATTGTCTTGGTTCTCTTATTTTTCCTTTGACACTTCCCCCCAAAATAAGTCAGAACATAAAATGAAATACAACCACAGTTTACTTGCGACTGTTTCACCCTTAAAATAGCTTTCCTTCCAGCAATCCATGGGCCCTTGTGTAACACAAGAGACTGTTACTGCATCACTTTGTAAAAATAATACTTTGAAGTTGATATTCTGACTTTTTCCTATTCCTTTATAGTAATGTTATAACTCAATAATCTGAGCATTAGTGGATCTTTCCATGGTATAGTCTGCATGTGTATCCCCAAAATTTATATGTATCCTCAATGCCATAGTTAAAGCGTGGGCCTTTCAGAGTGGATTAAGTCATAGGGACAGAGGAACATGGTTGGGATTCATGTTTGTAAAGAAGAAGCTTAAAGGAGCCCCTTGTTCCTTCCTCCATGTGGGAGCACACACAAAAAAACCATTTTTGAAGAAGAGAGCAGACATCATTAGTCATGGACTCTTGCAGCATCTTGACCTTGCACTTATCAGCCTCCAGTACCATGATGAAACACATTTCTATTGCTTAAAAATCACCCAGACTCAGGTCTTTCTTTCCTTTGTTATTGGTAAGAGATAGATTGAGACAATCATAGGATCATCTATTTTCTTATAATTGTAGTATTTTACTGTAAGATGGATTGGTCTGTTGTCAGGTTTAGTTCTTGAGTCTTCCTTATATAAACAGTAAATAATTTTGTCATAAGAAAAAAACAATAGGTTTAACATAAATAATTCAGTTTCTTATCTAAAGGAAGGTTAGTGATTTTGGACAGATGATTCTCATGCTGGAAGATGATTCCTCACGTGTGTTTCCCAAATTCGTTGCCAGCAGAATAGCTTGTTTCCATAAGTTTACCAAGAGAATATCACTGCATCTGTTAATCAAACCTATTCAAATAAATATATTTATAGATTTTACTGAATTAAAATTCTACTGTTGTCACTTATATATTCATATAATAATAATTCTGGAAGTTTTATTCTGTCACATTGAATTTTTATTTGTTTCTGGGCCTGTAATATGATATTTTATCTATAGGGGTATTATGATAAGAGTAATGTAGAGAAATGATGATTTCCCCTCGGTTTTTCCAGTTTTCTTAAACATAGTCTTCCCCAGAAGATATTTAATTCTATAAGTTAAAATCAAAGATTCTAAGTGAAATAGTGTTTCATTAGTGGATTGTATTTGGAATTATTGACAAGTTTACAATATTGAGTTTCCTGATTCTCACATATCATATTTCTTTTATTTATTCAGAATATGTTTTTATATCTTTTGGTAAAGTTTTTTAATTTTATATATTTTATAAGTCTATATGTTTCCCACAAATATATTCTTTCTCCTCTCTCATATGATGTTAATGTCTATTATAAATAGAAATTTTATTTCTGATTATTGCTACTATTTTATATATTTAGATTGAATTTAGCCAAATTAGCAACTTCTATATAAATTCCAATCCTTTTAGTAGTTTTCTCAGATTTTCTATGGTTACAGTTACATAATTTGCAAAAGTAAATCATTTCTTCCTTTCTGTTTTGATATTTTTTGGAGTATTTCATTTCTTGACTAAGTACACTAGCTTGAACCAAGACAATATTAAATAGAAGTGGAGATGGTAGGCATGCTTGTTTTATTTATGATTTTGAAGAAAATAGTTTCAGCATTTTATCCCTTAACATAATGTTTGCTGAAGACTTTTTAAAATCCTTCATTATATTTAAATAGTGCCCATCAGTTCCTATTTTAAAGTTTTCACAAGGAATGTCCACTGGATTTTATCAAATGTAGCCTTGCATATATATCAGTGAAGGCTTTTATTTGACAAATACCAGAAAACCTTAGCACAAATTAGCTTAAGGAAAAAGTGAACGATAGATTGGCCTTTATAACAGAAAGTACTGGCATGAAGCCAACTTGTTGTAGGGGCTCAGACTGTGTCTCGGGCATCTGCTAACTCTTAGCATCCTCTCACTGACTATTCAATTGGCCATGGGAACTCTGAGACATACTTGGCTTCCAATCCAGTGGGAAACGATGAGCAATGCTAAGATTCCCAGAAAATTTATCATATTTCAATATTTTGGGGGTTTAAAAGAGTCCAGTGCTCATCTCAGAATCACAGAATCATTATGAACAGGAGAGTGTGATCTCTTGATGTGCTCTGGTGCAGATCACAGGCTGTACCCAGAAGCTGAGTAGGGTTCCATCCAGTCTACATCTGCTGAGAGAAGCAGAGCAGATGCAACCTGAGAGGAAAGCTTTGGCATTTGTTACCAAAAGAAAAGAAAAGAGATACTGAGTGGCACTGTAACAGATGTCACTTTGGCATCTATTGATTCCACCATATGGCTTTTCCCATTATTTTCTAGTGGTAATATGTTGTTTCGATGTATTACTGATGATGAGCCGTCTTTGGAATAATCCTTGCTTAGTCATGGTTGATCCTTTGGATGCACCGATTAACACTATGTGTTGTAAGTTTTCCATATATACTCATAAACGAAATTTATCTCTGGGCTTATTTTTTTGTGTTAGTTGTATCATGTTTCAGTCTTAATATCATGTGATAAATAAAATGAATGGGAATTGTTTGTTTTTAAATACGTTGAAAAAACTTAAATATCATTACAGTTATCACTCTTTAAAGGGTACTTTCAAATTTAGGACCTATTTTTGATTGAGGCTTTGATAAAGATAGTTGAATAATTTTCATAAGCCATCTTATCATTTTATTTTCTTTTGTTGAATTTCATTTTTACCCACCAAACTCATGGCCATTTCTGCTTTCAAATTTGTTGCTGTACAGTTATATATAGTCATCTTTTTAAAATTATAGAAGGGGCACAGGATATTGTGTACAGGTGCAAATTCCCAGCAATGAGTGTTACCACTGTGCATATCTTAAAGGTACCAATAAATATTTTGCTTCAAAAAATTATAAATACATTTACTCTTTCCTATTTGTAGCTGCACTTCCTTCTCTTCTCCAATATTTATATTATATTCTGTCTTTATTTGCTTTACCCAAAGGACATCTTTTTGCCAAAAGCCAACGTTAGGTTTTACTTGTATCTATGTTTTTCTTTTATATGTCATTGTTTATGTTTTTGTATTATTCTAATATAATTTAGTAATTGCTTTCTAGTTTGTAAAATTGAAATACTTCACCTTGCTTTGGGTATTGCTTCCACTGTCTCCAGGTGTTTCTTCCTGAAATATTATGGTCTCTCTTTTTTTATTGCTTTTCAAATAGTTTTAATCCAGTTACAGCTCCTGTTTGCTCTAGGGCTTGGGTATCTAGAACAGAATTTTATCACCTCCAAAAACTTAATGGCTTGCATTTTAATTGTATCATGATTATTATCTGATTGGAAGTGTGACCTGTAGAATCATTCCTGTAACAGGTATTATGATTTTTTTCAAACATGTAATCATCAGTTTCTGCATCTGTCTCAAGGACAGGAGAACAGTTTATGTTCACAGTGCTTGGACTTTATGTGCATAACACTGCTGGGGTCTGATGACTGACATACACACACACACACACACTGATATGATGCTGTGAGTTGATCTCTCTGCATGCTTACTTTTATTTCATCTGTCAAATGGCAAAAAATTAAAGTAGGCTTTTTAACTACAGAAAAATTTAGAAGCTCATATTTCAGTTATGGTTGCCAAATTCCTCTTGTGTTTTCACCAAGTTTTAGTTTCTATATTGTTGATGACTATACTTTGTATTTTTCAAACTACCACGTTCAAGAATTTTTTCAATTCCTTGTGTTCGTAATTTCTTCTTGCTTATAACCTTTCAAATCAATAAAATGTTAGGGCTGGAAGAATTCTAAATTGTAATGTAGAACAGCCTCTTGGTTTTATTGGCAAGGACACTGAAGACTCATATGCCAGACTCATATGCCTTGAGTTGGGTGAATCTAGCCTCTGTCTATCACACCACATCCAAATGCCTATGATCAAACTATTTTATATTAAACAATAAGAATAGATGGATTGATGTAGGCAAAAATGGAAACAATGACCCAAATGATGTTTGCTGTTTCATAACGATAGTCAAGAAAATATCAGAAATATGTATGGATGGTGTATGGAAGGTATTTATTTGAAATTGATATTTTCACTTGGCAACTCAAGGACCTAGATTCCCCCTAGTTAGCGTCCTTTCTGTCCCTTTAGGGATGTGAGTTCTCTTCAGGATCTGACTAGCAGAGAGGGAGAGAGACAAAGTGATAGACCCTATGTCCAGGCTCATGAGCTAGGATAGAGGTGTTACAACCATTTCCACTGCTTTCTATTGGCTAGAATTCAGAAACATGGCTGTGGCTAAGTAGAGAGCTTTGTCTTACGATGTGTTTGTTGAACATCCAGCCAGCCCCTACCATCCTGGCCTCAAGTGGAAAATAGCACTGAATTTCCATGTAGAGAAAGAAGCTCATCTGATCCCAGAGACTCTATCAATCTTGGCATCAGAATGAGTTTGCATAGTAAATTTGGAGAACTGAAACATTTGTTGAAAATGATTAGAAGCCTACAAGATGCAGAGGGCTGAAGAGATGCACTCCCATGCAGTAACACAGAAGAGCCCAGTATTGCTCTAAGTACTAGGCAGCAGATAAGTCTCTTTCTCATCAAGTGGTGCAAATAGGTCCCATGTACCCACCAGGCTGGCTGAAGTAGGGCGGGACTGGAAGATTGAATCCACCTCACTATGATATTCAGACCAGTGAGAAGCGGTGAGAGGGCTGAGACTGACTGATCCTCAGCCACTGGCACTCTTCTGTAGATCTGCTCACTGAACAAGATGTAATCACTGTTTTCCCAACATATCACCTAAGATATTTGCATTGCAGTGGGATCAGCTGATACTCAGTATCTGCAAGTTAGAAAGGAATTGATTTCTCTAATGCTAAAATTTAATCCCAAAATCAGATACTTTTAAATTCCATACATTCTGCATAGCTCATCTGCAAACCATGTCACCTGGCGTGTTGTAACTATCTGTAATTATGTATGAAACATTTGAGAAAATCACATGTATCTATGACACTCTTGCCCAATGCAAATGCAACATAGGTGGAAAACATACAATTTGGAATCACTTGTAATTATGAGGAAAATAAATTACTGAAATGCCAAGAAATATCTAGGTAAATGAAGGTAAATTGGATAGGAGAGAATATTATTAGTTGTAAAAGACCTTCCTGACGAGGTTTAAGAATCAAGAATACAAGTTGTGCAATGAAATAAGTGATAAAAGCAAAATACAAAGTTACATATTCAGAGTGACTGAACCTATGTAAACATGCATAGGAAAGATGAAAATAGAGAAATAATGAGCGTATAAAATATGTAGGGTGGTTTTCCTGAGTAATCATACTCTGGCTTTTTTCTCATTTTGTGTTTTTTGGATTCTGTACACTATGTGTTAACTAATGAAACAAACATGTTAACATTGCTTTACAGCTGCATATTTTAACCATTCGTGAAGTCAGATGTCACGGCTGTGGTGGGGATACCTTCATCTCATGCATGAGCTCACAGACGCATGTGCAAACACACGCGCGCACACACACACATGCACGCACACGCACAGGCACACACACACACACACACACACACACACACACACAGAGCGCGATTCTCTTGAGAACCAAGATGCAGGCAGCACGAGTAGCAGCAGATGCCCTATAAACCCTGTAAGTCCCTGATATCAGACACTTCCTATTCCACACTGTGCCTTATTATCTCTCATGCTATGTTAGAATCCAAATCTTGAGTCCCTGTCCCTCATGTGAACTCAGACTCCCCTCTTCTCCTCAATGCTGTCTTTTATTGGGTGTAAGTCACTGGGTCAGTTCTGTCCCACTCAAAACTGGCCCGACGCTGGTCTCTTTGCACTTGCTGACTTTCCTCTTTAGTTTCCTTTTGAGTCATTTCTTTTCACTTTTGTGAAATGCCTTATCTTCCCCGAGAAACTAGGACGTCTTTCTGAGAATGGACATGTAAATTTCTTTGCATTTTTCACAAATATGTTGGTTGCATGCTCGCCTCCTGCCTCTTGGGCCCAATTATCTGAAAATAGACCCTCATCTGTTTTAGTCCAGACGTGGTTGGTTGCAAATAATAGAAATCCACTCCACCTGGCTTAATCAAGAGATGAAGATTCATTAGGAAAGGTCCAAAGATGACTCATAAATGTAAAGACAAAGGGGCTTTGGAGAACCAAAATCAACACCAGACACTGAGGCAGTCGTGAGCTATGTCTCCCTCTTTCTCTTTCCCCTTCTCTTCATTATCCTGACTTGCCTGCTAGTTAGCCACCTTTTTCCATTTTTCACTCCCCCTTTCTTTGTGTGAAAGAATGTGGCGTCCTGCATTGTCGCTGCTCAGAACAGTCCTTTTTTTTTTTCTTTTGAGACAGGGTCTCCCTTTGTAGTTCAGGCTGGCCTTGAGCTCAGCTTTGAATGCACAGCAGTCTTCTGCCTCTGCCTCCCAACTGCTGGGATTACAGACATGAGCCACCATGCCTGGTACTGTGGTATGTGGTACTAATTGCTACTGGGTGTGAGTCCCCACACCTGGCATTGTTATATGTGATTACTGGGGATCGAACCTGAGCCCTTGCACTTGCAAGGCAGGTGCCTGAACCACTGAGCTAAATCCTCGGGCCCTGAACAGTTCTTATCCTCATTAGAACCAAGGGACCTCAATTCCAAATTTCTAGAGCAAGGGATCTGATTGTCCCAGAACAGAATAGATGTTCACCAGCTGCGAAAAATGGAGTAGAGAGGAGGCCCTTGACAACAAAGATCTGCAGGCTGCCCCAGACAATCAAGAGCCACATTTATGAAACATTTTACTGTGGTTCTAAAATGTAACATTAAAATGTTGAGCTCTGGCATCTTAAGGTTTGTTCCAGTGATCTGCCCACACTATCTGCTAGAAGTAAGAGCCAGAAGGCCTGGGGTTTGCACCTACTCTTTAAGTCAATATGAGGCATGTCTGTTAACATCTGCTAACCACAGCATGTGCTCCTCAGAGCAGCACCACTCACACTATTTCCTAAGAAGAGAGAACAGTGACTTTTCCAAGTTCACCTGTGGTGGAACATGCGCGAGGGTGGTGTTTGAACCTACCTTTACCTCCCAGTCCAGTTCTCCATCTAGAGTTCCATCGGCCTACTTTGTGTCATTTCCTATGACTGTGTTTCTTCATCTGCAAAGTGATGGTTAGCAGACTAATACTTCCACATTTCTTACAGGTTTTTTACTATGATCAGATAGATTTGGTGGAAACATTTTGAAAATTACAGAATATTACATAAACATTATTATCACTCTCTCCATTTACCTAGCTGCCTACTACTCTGCCAAAGTTTACATTAAGTGTTGGCTTGACGTGGTAGAAATTTCTTGCATATTATATTATCAGGGAATATTCAGAAAGGATGCTGAGCAGGGGGAGGGAAAACAGGGATAAATCAATAAGTTCCTGGGACATTAAGCCTGCAATGCATTAAGATGTCAACCCTGATAGAATATATTTTTAAATAAAAGTTGATTTTTGAAAATCATTTTGACATTTTTATTTTAGATATTCCAAATTGAAGTCTGAGTCAACCTATCTGCTTATCAAAATGTCTGATCCTGTATTCCTGTCCTGGTTAAAAGGACGCTTGGGGGCATCCTGGGTTCCCCACTTTTCCCAGTACCCCACATCCAACTGTCTACAGACTGCTTTTTCTCTTCCTGCCCATACAGCTTCATCTGTTGAAAACCCAGCCATACTTTTCTCCAGCTACAGAAATATCCCCCACACTGTTTTATTGTCTTCTTTTAATTTGTCTTCAAGGTTATTATCAGCTTATGAAGATGTGTATTCATCACATCATTCTATTTATTCAAAAAGTGCTCCATAATGCCATGCTCTCAAGCCCATGCATTTAGCACGACTTCAAGGTCCTTTCTTTCTCTTCTCATGCCTGAGCACATCAGCATGCGTGGCATGCCCTCAGTACACCATGAGCTATGGATTAACATTAGCAAAGACAATTGCTCTCCAAGACTGCTCCTTCTTCTTTCTCTCTGCCTCACACAGTCTCCCTTTTCCAGCCATGTGGAGCTCCTTAGTGGTGTCTTTGCTGCTTCACTCAAAGAAGATTAATCCTCTTCTTACCCAGGTTCCCCATTCTGCAAGTATCTTTCTCTTGTCCTTGGACATACATAGCAGTGATTTAAATATCATCTCTGTCAAGGTTTGAGGACAGAAATTACACAGCGATACTTGAAGGGCTCTGGAACCATGCAAAGCCCTGACAAAAGAATTCTCAATAAAAATCATTAGAATCATTAAGTCAATCTATCAATTATAGTAAATCTATAGTCATGTCTGCTAAGAGGAAAAAAAGTCATATTCAGGTTCTGTATGGTGCTAAAAATGATATTCCTAAATCAGAGTCTAGAATTCTGCCCAGGAAGTCAGCGATCAGTTTTATTCCACACTGCTATCTCTTTAACAAAAAGGAAACAATCACCTACCCTTGCTGAATGTTGAATGGACAGGGCAGATGGGCATATTCCAAACTGGACTGAGCCTGTGTTTTCTTGTCTACCTGTAATGACCATCTGGATTCAATTGTTAATGTCCAATCCTATTTGTTGCTAAGGCAACCAAGTTATAGGCCATTCTCAATTTACAAAAGGTGATATTGCCAAAGTCATCTTATAAGTCAGATTTTGAAAGACACAATAGGTTTTTCAGGGTGAAAAGTGGTGTTAATGGCGACTAGGACCTGGAGAATTGTATTTAACCCATATTGTTGTAGTGCTTGTGCAAAATGAGTCAGTAAATACATCTCATGCCTCCCAGCTCACAGTAATATCTTGAAGCAATCTGGTTCTGAGAGAAAAATCGTCCTCTCTCCAATATTTTCCAAACCTAATTCTGAACCCTTAGGATATCCTGTGTTTAACCCAGAGATTTCAAAACTTGATTGAGCATCTGGATTACCTGGGAAAGATTTATTTAAAGTTGTCGGTCCAAACCCAGACCTGTGCCATCAAAATCACAATTTTTTGTGGGCTTCATCAATATGTATATTTTTTAAATTCCCTCCATGGTCTTCTTATTGTTATTTGTGAATTGTTATCTAGATTTCTTTGAGAGCATTGCTGTTATGTCCTCCTTTGCCTTGACACTGGGTTGACATCCCATATCACAGCCCGGTCTCTAAACTATAGGTGTGTGGTTGAGGACCTCTGAGACTACCATAGTTTCTATGGCCAAAAGGATGTTGTTTTCTTTGGAAGGCACTGCTCGTAGGGACAGACTCTTCCATCTCCACAAGAGAAATGGTTCATAGCTTGAACATGAAGACTAATGCAGCTTTGGCTACCAGTTTCAACATCAACAACATGGGGTATCCACTGAAAAATATTCAAAATGTCTCTATTTCTCCTTTATATTTCATATACGAGGGCTTAACTGTCACTCTTGGGGCTGTTTAAATATAAGACACTGCATCACATTCAAGATAACACCTCCTTGTATGTTATTGCAGTGACCATTTTTATTCCTAAGACAAATCACTTGGATCCAACAACACGTCACTGGGCCTTGTGTGTCTCACACAATTTTCTGTGTAAACCTCAACCATCTTTAGAAAACCCCGGACAACCAAATTCAAAGGTGAACCTAGGTTTTGTTCAAGAAATGATCCTGAGAAGCCTTAATGCTATCGGGAAAAATCTGAATAATGTGTAATAAATAAATTAACATTTATTATATTGTTTAAGAGCATTAAAACAAGGGCCACAGGTAAAGCCTAGTGGTACAGCTCTTTCTCTCTCTGTGTGTACATGTGTGTGTATGTGTATATGTGTGTGTATGTGTGTGTATTTGTGTGTGTATGTATGTGTGTGTTGCTACTATGTTTCTCAGTGAATCACCCTTCATCTGTCCATGTGCCATTGCCAAGTTTCATTATTTTTTCAAACAAAAGGTGAAGTTCAGTTATTTTTGGTTTATTTATTTATTTATTTATTTATTTTAGACAGGGTCTCATTTTTGTGGTTCAGGCTGGCCCTGAGCTCACTATGTAGCCCAGGCCAGCCTCGAACTCACAGAAATCCTTCTGCCTCTGCCTCCCTAGTGTTGGAATTACAGGCATGAGCCACCTTGTCCAGCACTGTTGTATGTGGTACTGATTGCTGGTGGGTGTGAGTCTCCATGCCCGGCATTGTGGTATGTGGTTACTGGAGATCGAACTTGGGAACTTACACTTAGATAGCAGATGCAGAAACCACTGAGCTAAATCCCCGGCCCTAGAGTTCAGTTCTTTATCCTCTTAAATCTGCACTTTGTAAATTCTTTTGACCAATTCAGTGTGATAGAGGTGATGATGTGCAAATTTGGAAGCCAAGTATTACAAGGTCCTGACTGAAGCCACCATTCTTGGAAGAAATCTACTCTGGTCTTCTGGAAAATAAGAAATTAGGTAATGAGAATCAAAATGTTCTTA
>PVIR01020936.1:0-30135 GCA_004026965.1 Petromus typicus | reverse complement strand
TTCCGGCGCCTGTCTTGCAAGCGCAAGGGCCCGGGTTCGATTCCCCGGTAACCACATAACAATACTGGGTGTGGAGACCCACACCCAGCAGCAATCAGTACCACATACCACAGTGCCGGGCGTGGTGGCTCACGCCTGTAATCCCAGCACTCGGGAGGCAGAGGCAGGAGGATTGTGATGTGAGTTTGAGGCTGAGCTCGGGGCCAGCCTGAACCACAAAAGCGAGACCCTGTCTCAAAAAAAAAAAAAAAAAAAAAGAATACTGGAGTATATTTTTGTTATAGTTTGGACATGGACTGTCCCACAAAAGCCTGTGTATTAAAGGCTCGGTCTTGAGTTGGTGCTTTTGAGAAGTGGTGGAACCATCAGGGAGTGGCGTGGAGTGTTTGGGTCCCTGGAAGAGTGGCTCGAGGGCTTCCGGGACCCTGGTCTCCTCTGTGCTTTCACAATCACCTATGATATGAATGCATTCCTTACACTCACAGACTCCCACAACTGTAGTAAGTTCTTTCTCTCTCCCCAGAGGACTAAAAGCCATATATTTGCCTGACCATGAACTGAAGTCTCTGAAAACTTTTGTCTCTATAAGTTATTATTTGATGTATTTTCTACAGTAATACAAAGCTGGCTAGTACAACATTCCTCACAAGTGTACATTTAGCTATGCAGTATATGTCATGACATGTTTGTGTGTACTAAATATTAGCTTATTTTATTAATTTTTTAGATAAGAATGAATCTAAAGAGAATTTTTATTATTTTTACCCCTATGCTGTGGTGAACACCTTTGCACTGCATACCCCAAAACTTAGACTACTTAGCCAGAGGCAAAAATGAAGATCATCATTTCACATGGAGCGAAGATAGAATGTGCTAAAGAAAACAAATACTAGTGGACAAAATGTCAGTTTCATGGGAAAAGATGTTTAAGTTACAACTTTCTAGGATGGGTTTTCGTCTCTGCCAACAAACAATAGATATCTCACACTTGTTTGCCCTCCATGGTGTAGAACTTGGTGGGAATAGATGGCAGTCCAAGGTCTTCTGAAGAAAATATGCTGGTACTGTTGACTATTTGGTTAAATTCTTTTGATACAAAAGGAGAACTCTCATGCATAAATTGCTCTAAAGATATTAAAGACTGGGGGTCCGTATCTGTGAAGGCCTGTCAATCACTCACCTGGGATAAGTATCTCGGGTAACTGTGGCCTCCACTTCTATTCTAGTGGGTATCTGACTCATGACCTATCAGTATCAAGAGAAAGTGAAAAATACTTTTGTAGCAACAATCTGTGCTCCTAGTAAACTTAGCATAAAGCATAGGTAAGGAATTTCTTGACTGTGAAATTGTACAAAATCTGTTTTTTTTTAATGAAAAATGGTAAAGTTTAAGTTCTACTAAATTACCTCGCCCAAATTTTTCCACTCTCTACATTTCAATGTGTTCTTTTATTTTGGCTTCTTGCAGTGAAATCACATCTGCATTTTCAAAATCTACATTTTAGAAATCAAATAACAACATTAACTTTGAATGTTTTTTATATTTCTACATGCTATGACATAAAGAAGTGTTTTATTTTTCCCAAATGAACAAATACAGGCATGGTTAATGTATTTTAGATATCTGCTGTGTATATAAAAAGCTCTGAGTGATGGAGCCACATTCAACCACAATTATTTAGTGTGCGATTTCACTTTAAAAATTCCAGAATTATGAAATATATCTTAATCAGGATGGCAAATTTTCTTGGAAAGTAGAAACTCAGGCAGATTTCCTTACTTTCTCTATATATTTATTTTTTGCCAAATGCAAAAATCCAGTAAGAATGTTAACTTAATTTTTTGCTTTAGTTTAAGTCATATTCTCTCCCTTTGTTGAAATTGGGCAATTGATTTTAATGTATAATTTTCTCTTACTATTAAAACTGGAAAATGCATTGTTTTGGAAGTGGTAGGATCTTTACAATATGTACTAGTCTATATCTATACAGTTACAAAGATACAAGAAAACCTGGGGTGATTGACTAAAGAGAAGAATAGGTGGATATAGACTAAATTTCTTTTAAATAACTCATGCTATTATTTTTCTGGAGTGTAAGCAAATGACTTAGAATGAATCTTACTTAGGAAGTGAATGATGATACATGTGTGTGACTCTGCTTCTAAATATCTTGTAATTACTTGTTATTAATTTCTATAACCCAGACAAATTGAAGTCCCGGAAACAATTAGGAATGAGGTAGATCATAATATTTCCTACAATAAAAAGCATCTCATATTTCCAAATTAAAATAACTGGGAAACCAGATGCATCTTGGAAGCCTTTAATGGACATTTGAAAGCCTTCGCACAAAATCTGGAAACCAAATAAGGCAAAGATTAGTTTGGGCTTCAGGAGCAAATACTTTTAGTCTTTGATGATTGTAGGTAAGTCTCAGGATAGATGTTCACACAGCGCCAGGCTATAAATGGACTATAGTCACTCCCCTAAGTAGTTTCGTTTTCAGATAAATTTAGAAATATCCTGCATCTCTTCCTGAGTGAATAGCAGTAAAGCTGGGAGTCTTTCCAAGCGAGCAGAGAGGGATGTATCCAGAGTTTGAATTTCTGCTGTACTAGGAATGTCAGATAAGTTCTTGGACTCCAAACAGCATTGTCCGTGGGCTTGCTGGTTACTGTAAAGTCTGCTTTTAGGGAGTAGATGTGAGCATTTTATGGCTCCAGGTCAGTGGATGGCCCTGAGACCAACTCTTGAATGTAAGAAACAACATTAAAACAATTAGCCTTGCTAATCCTCCTACAATCGGAAGGCCCTCAGTGTTATCATTTGTACTGATAAATGGGAAAAAGACACAGTTGACCAACAATATAATAATTTCTAATTAATTTTGAGTGAGCAAAGGCTTGAAAGAAAGAAAAAAGTGTATATTTGTGTTGGCTTCATGATAAGAAAATAATAAAATAGTAACACAAAAACAAAGAATGGAAGGAAAAGACCAAAAGCTGTGAAAATTAATGTTTGGGTCTGTAGCTTAGACTATGGTGCAAAGATACATACATATATTGATGCAGCATTATTTTGTGTTATTGGGTCATATTTTATGCTGTACAATTTTTATCTTAAAAAATCTAAGAATTATTTTAATACATAAACAATAAAATAATTATTGTAAAAGTTTGTAAATAAAGATGAATCTTAATTCTAGGCTTGGTCAATACAGAGAATGGTGATCCCAGACTCAAAGTTTAGCATTGTTGAGGCAATGCTGAGAGGAATAACAATGGTGTCGATGGCCACGGAGAAGAAGCTGAGTTTCTTAGAGCTGTAGTTGTGCAGATCTGGACCACCACACCCATTTGCTTTATAATCTTCACCATCCACTGTGGAAATGCAAAGTATTCCTGATCTTGTCCAGTGCTATAGCTGAACATATAGGTTGGAGAAGAAACATGTAATAACATACAGGTTTAGGCTCTCATTCAGATTATGTCAGCCTTAGAAGAAAAAAACATAATGTTTTTGTAATGTTTTTACATATGTCAGACACTGTCATAAATTTCGAATGTGTTAACATTTTAATCCTCATAGTAGCCATGGAGTCCATACAATTAGCCCTGTCCTGTGGGGGTGGGGGCTGATGATGGAGCCTGGCTCTAACGCTGGACCTTCGGTTTCTAGAGTCAGCACTCTTTCCATGAGCTTTTTCTTTTCCAGATTCAGTAGATTTCCTCCCTCTGTTTCCTTAAATGTATCCCACTATTTTTCCTATCAAAGTGGCAGTTATTTTTAATTAACTTCCAAACTCTCCCTCTTTCACCTCATAGTCCTGAATTTAGGTAGTATTTCTCTGGAGAAGCATTCTGCTAAGAATGATTAGAATTATTCTGCTAAGAATTATTATTACTAATAAATACTGTACTTTACCTCATGCACTTAGCATGAGGATTGCAAGATACACAGATGATGTCAGTGGACAATTTTTCTATCCCTTCTTGAAATGACGGCCATTTTATGTACATCAGTACCTCTAGTTCAGTGATAAGACTGAATGTATGATCACCATCTCATTGTCCAATGAATGTATGAAGACTGAATTGCTAGGCTTAAATGGCAGCATAAAGACCAGCCTAGCATACCTTTTGAAAAAGAAAGCAAAGCATACTTTTGTGCTAAACTTCAATGGGAAAGAAGTTATATATTTTAAAATGATATATTTTAAAATATAATTAAGTGTTTTTATATGCCAGTGTTGCCTTTCTGTGGTAAACTAAAAAACTTATGATATCTTTGGTGTTCACTCTCTTATAATTAAAAAGTTTTAAAAATTCAAAGCATAAACCAATTTATTAACAAGCTTTAACATTGTCTGAGCCAATCTGGTTAGAGACAGTAATTTTCCATTCATTGCTAAAATTCTCTGTGAATATTTCCTTTCATAATGAAACTTTTTAAACTTAATGAAGTGTTAGTTACTGGAACAAAAATTATAGCCTCAAAAGAATTAATAGTTCCACCAAATTGTGCCTTTCTTACCACAGTGCCATTGGTGGTAGAGAGACTGGGGAAGCTATAAACAGATTAAAGACTAATTCTGAGTCTGTGGGGGCTGCCACCCCCCATCAGGCTGAAAGCTTTGGAAACCCTTTAAAAATTGAAACAAAATAAAACAAAAATTTTAAAAACCGATTTGCATTTTGTAAGACCTTAAAGTCAATTATTTTTATAAAACCAAAAATATCTTGGGCAGTTGATGAATATCAAAACCTATAAAGGAATACCTTGTATTTGACTTCAACATCACAGCAGTTCAGATGAGAACACCTACATGGATTAAATGTATTGTCTTTAAGAAAATACCTAGATTCTGATCTTTATTTTTGCTTTAAGAAGCAGTCTAAAATTAATTTTTTTTTTCTGGTGGGGGAAGTAGTTACTTCACATATTCTTATGCCAAGGAAAGTAGAATAAACTTTGCTTCTTTATTTTGTAAAACCAAAGAAACAAACAAAAACCCCAAACAAACAAAACAAACCACTCTTGTCTCATCTGTGAAAAAATAATGTTTTCTAGAAGAAACACTGAAATAGTATTTCCCAAAAGCATTTACAGTATATAAAAAAAAGATATTTTAGTTTTGTTTGGTTCTAATAATTAAATTATAAGGAACCTAGTAGTTTATAAATAAGCTTGCCACATTTTTGAATTTATTATAAAATGTTTGCTTGCAGCTTGGTAAACACAGGTGAGATTATGTAAATCTAGACAGTCTTACAAGTAAAAATGTTATGTGTGCCTTTTGAAAATATGTCTAGGTACAGCAAACTAAAAAATACTTTATTAATTCAAACATATTTGAATATTATGTTAATTATTTTCTTGATGGAAAAGTCAATGATGATCTTTCTATTCTACCATGCTCTATTATAGCGTTTGTGTCTGTCTTGTATAGAAGAGAGAAACATTTGTACTGTTTGTATAAAAATTTCACCTTAGTTGTATTCTTAAAACAAGTTTTACCCTATACTCATGTCCAAAAATCATTTGATGAGTGCTTGAAGTTATAAATATTTATTGGAAGCATTTTTCCATGTTACTTCTTGACTCTCTTTCAGTTACTAGGGAAATTTCTTTAAGGGCAGTGATGAATTATGTGTGTAAACCCCCCCGTCGAGTGAAACTATCCCGAGTGTGATGGTTAATTAACATGGCCCAGGAGGCTTGCTGCCTGTGCATCAAGCACTGAAAATTTGACCACTGCGAATGACTGAGGTACCGTCTAGGGCATCAACAGTTAAATATGGTTGTAGATGATGAACTCCATGTTAAGCTGTGCTGAGGGGCTCATCATGGCGGGGGATGGCGCTACAGCAAAGCTGCTCTCCCTGTGGAATATGGGGCCACGGAGAAGAAGAGGAGGAGAGGGAAAGCGTGAGAGTGAGAGGAGGAGGAGGAAGTGGACAGAGAAGGGAGGAGAGGAGAAGAAGCGAAAATAAAGAGGAGGAGGAGGAAGAAGATGAGGAGAAAAAATGGGCAAGAGGAAGAAAGGAGACAGAGGCAAGGATGGACTGCACTAGGCCCTGCCTGCTAAAAGCTGCACCGCCTCTTGCTAGCGCCACAAGGAAGGGACTGAGCCAGGCTGTGGTCGTTCTGGTACAACTCAGATGTAAACCTTACAAACTCTTAACTTTTTAAAGACTTCATCATATTAATCTAGATTAGAATTATTCTAAATTTGTCTGCATTTAATAACTCGAATTTATTTGGAGCTGAATGGAAGTCCACACTTTTCCTTTCTTGCCCTTGTCCATTTGTCTTTTGTGTTCCAGGAGGCTGATAGGGTTCTCTAACCACAGCACTGACACCACTGGCTTCTTTTGGTGTTTTAACAGAAAGTGAGTCTTAGAATTCGTCTCTATTTTTCTCTACTTCGATTATAGTATCTGATGGTCTGTCAATATTTGTACTAAATATAGTTGTAGAATTATGGGTCATGTTTAGGTATATGAAGGATGATTGTATGTTTCTGTTCATTTGGAAGCAGTCCTGTTTTACCTGTACTCTTTCTGGTGATAATGGGTTCTTTTCACTCCTCAGCGTACCTTAGCTTGGATTATAAACATGACCTCCTCCCTAATGTTTCCATATTAAACAGAAGGCCCAGAATCTCCGAATTCTTCACTCTATTTTCTCTCAAAATTTTAAATTTTAATAGTAACACACATCTATTTTAATTTACTTATTTTATTTGCCTTATTTTGAAAAGTATTTTTTTCTATCAGTAGGAGTTCCATATAATTGACTTTTGATCTTTGAGATCTTTGAATTATTAGTTGGATCTTTGTTTTCCTGTGACTTTGAATGGTCCAATTTGTATATCTTTTAGTCATGTGTGATGGTCAAAGGATTGGATCTCACACAAGGAAACAGGGTTTCAGGAGAGTAATGTCTTTGAAACTAATACTATTCCACCTTTAATACTGACCATTGGGGCAGTATCAAATACTTTGCATAATATCCCCAATATTTGAAATTCAGCTTGAGACAGCAATTGCTTTATTTCTTCATTTCTGGAGAAAGTAGAAACACTAGCAAATATAAGCAATTTACTAAACTGAAATATTTTTCCTTGGAGGGTGCTAAATGAATTTAATATATTGCAAAATTAGTGACACTATGGAAAAAGTATCTATCTAGTTTTTTTTTAAATCAGAAAGTTTATCCATTTATAGATTTAAGATTGTGATTTTCATTTTCAAAGAATTAGTGATGAAGAACTATATAGAATAGAATAATATATGTTTATTATGGATGTTCCAAAGGAGAATAAAATTCAAAGAAAATAAAAGTCAGAATAGAAAAATGACTCCTGGAGTTGGCCAGGAAAAATGACTTGTGACCTCACACAAGTTAGTATGGTAAAGCAATACAGCTGGAAGAAATTGATGTTTTGTTTATAATTTTTCTTCAGGAGCCCAGAATTTAATGAATGTTTTCATAAAAAGCATAAGAAATAGAACGAGAAATAATATGAGTTTTGCAAATGCACTGTTGCAAGTTTTGCAAGAGTAATCAAGAAATTAGGAATAATATTAGGCACAAGAATGAGTGAAAATATTCTAGCAATGTGATTCTATACCTAAATTCTTAGAGGGAAATGGAAAAGTAAAATGATGGTTGAAAGCAGGTTGGGAATGTGAGGAATGGGGTCTTTTGGCTTTGTCTGAAGGTGTAAATCACATGTTCTTTAATGAATACCATCATCACAAAACCTCACAGGAGTAAACACTTTCTGTCTTTTCGACATTGCAGGCCGAACCTTTAAAGGGCACTTGGCAAAGATAAAGCTTTAATGTGTAAAAATTTTCGAAAGAAAAAAGGCCTTCTTTCAAAGCCTTTTCCAGGCTCTTGATATTCCTTTGCCAAGAAAAAGTTCTAGTCTTGGGAGATTTTGCCCTATGCATTAAAACTTTGGCAAGGATTACAGACAAAGGGATTAAGTGGGTGTTCGCTCAGAATTGAAATTACAACTGTGTGTAAGACCTGGGAGGTCAGCCTTCTGTCTACTGAAAATGTTCTAAGATCTTGAATACCAAGAAACATGTAGTCGACAGGGTAAAAACTAAGTGTATGGGTGTGGAGAGAGCTTGGGGAACTGAAAAAATATCATTCCTTTTCAGCCCTGTAAGACTTGGTAGGAAGTCGTAAATTCTCTTCAGGAAGGCAAAAGTATTGGAATCTAACATAAAGTGCAGACAAAAATTGCCCTTTCTGGTCATTCAAGCGTACCTATCTGTAAATCACCTTCTTCTCTAGAAAAAAAATTTTCCCATGTAAGACCAGGATTTTTAGTCTTCTTTCCTATCCGATAATGACTGAGTGGAGTTTCATTCTCCTGCTTTCTCTGCAGTTTGACTTTCCCATTAATTGTTCAAGCAATAGAAGTGGACTGGGGAAAAAAAGAAATGTAAACATGTACTGCAGCTGTGTAATAATAAAAAATAAGTAAATAAATTTTAAAAATCTATGTATTTTGATTTTATTTTTTAAAATGCTGAGTTGCACGTGCAAGCAGGAGGTAATCAAAATAGGTAAAAAAGAATAACATTAATATTTAATATAAGTACAATTTTTTTGTTTACTTTAAAAAATTGAGTATACCTATTTCTAAATTGGTGCATATCACATGAAGATCAGATTTAACAGAGGTACACACCTGTTTCCAAGGTGTATCCTTTAATTTTGCATGAGGGCTGAGTCTTCTATTACATGTTCGTTGCAGGCTGACATAGTCACATATTCTGGCTGAAGAGCTGCCCAGGAACTAGACAGCTCTTATTGGCTTTTATTTTAATTGTGGTTGTTTTACAACCAAAAACAAAAATTTTACACTGGCTACCATGCTTCTTCATGTTTTATTCAAAAGTTTGATCAAGCAATTTTTATATTTATGGGTTTAGTTTTGTGAATCCTTAATGGAAAGTTACCTTTATGTATTATAACCTCTCTACAGAAGTTCAGCTGAGGAAATTGTTGACTATGTCAAAATTTTGCCTTTTATCAATGAAGTGATTAATACAAAAAATTGAGCTCACTAATCCAGTTTAATTCTAGCTTTTTAAATATCATTTTCTTTTTATAAAAAATATAATTTTTAAAACACTGTTAAAACTTGGAGCTTAGAGAACTACTGTAGTTCTCAATGTGTCTGTCTAAATCTCATTGTCTTTAGTTTCTTGTATCTGTGATCTATAGCACAATATATTTGCTCAGTTACTTAGGGACAAAACTATAAACAGTATCAATACAGTTACATGCAGGACTGTCTGCACACAAATTATATAAAAAGACAGGACTTGGAAATGAAGTAGAGTCTGAATGAATCGGAAATATCAGAGTGCTGTGAAAATTAACCCACCTGACACAATGTGGAAAAGAGAATACAACAAATAAAAGGCTATAAAGTAATCTTTTAATTGAATTTTATTTTCTCACACTGAAAAAGTGTACATAAATGCAAAATTGAAAGATACTTAAAAAACTGAATATGGAATACAATACATAAGATGGTGTTGGGGGGTGCCTTAGGAAACTCTAAAAGCAGTGTACATTATGGTCTTAAATTGAGGAGGTTGGCTGATAGTTTTCCTTTATTATTCTAGACAAGAAAAATATAACAAATTGTAAGAAAAATAATGGAAGAAAGATTACAATTGGGCATAAAGAAGACATTTTTTAATACGAAGGTGATGGAAATCCTATCAAGGGATACTACAGATGCTGAGAGTACATCTATTGGGTACTCAATCTTTTCTTTCTCCCTCATCTCTTTCTTCTCAGAGGACTTAAAGAAAGTATGCATTTATTTGGAGTGATTCAGACATTCATCTCTTTCTTCTTTATCTCTGTCTCTCCAGTCTTTGTTCCAACAGAATGTGACTTTGGGTGCAAATAAATGTATGCTGGAATGATGAACGTCCTGGAAACAAAAAGGTCTGAGAAAGCCTGGCAGCTTTTCCCCCATGACATTTTTAAGCTTCCAGTGAGGGTCTGGCAAACAAATTGACTAAAGGGAGCTGTGCTGGGGAAAAGAGCAGTAAGATGGTTGGTCAACTCAGAGGTACAGAGCCTCCCCATTACAGAATGCAGTCACTCTGTTCTGGGAGGCAACACTGTGAGGAAAACACAAAAGAGAAACATTGGAAGTAACATAAATTAGAACCACCATAACGGAAATTAGCATGGAAATTCCTCTTAAAACTAAAATTAGAATTTTCGTTTGACTATACTATTCCTCTTCTAGGTATCTTCCCAGAACAGATAGAGATGTCACATTAGAACAGCCTATGCACACTCATGTGTATAGAAGTGCAGCTCTTAATAGTTACAACTTGGAAGCAGCTTATTGGTTCTTTAACAGATGAATTGACAAAGAAAAGGTAGTAGTGATTCATAGTGAAGAACTACTGTGCCATCTGGAAAAGTGAACTTGAGTCTTTGTGGAATGGATTCACTTTGAGATAAAAATGTTTACTAAAATAAGATGTTTTAGGTATGAAACAGCTCTCCAGGAGAAATGTAATCAGTATGGTGTATTAAGA
The DNA here is from genome assembly GCA_004026965.1 of Petromus typicus. Classification (NCBI taxonomy): domain Eukaryota; kingdom Metazoa; phylum Chordata; class Mammalia; order Rodentia; family Petromuridae; genus Petromus; species Petromus typicus. Next base: position 19,536 of record PVIR01020936.1, on the reverse strand, counting down.
TAAAAATAAGAAAGATGCGTGTGTATACTGTCTCACCTGTGAGACAGTATACAACCAAAACTTTTACTTACTTTTAACTTACTTTTAGAGGAACCAGATCCTCAGCCAAATGTCCTTTTTATTTGTTTCACTTACTTGCTCATGTGCAAAGTAATCTTTAAAAATATTGTAAATCTTCATCAAGTGCTAGAAAAGAAAGTGCAATGGTTTATGATGGAGACATGTTCTATTATTCTTATAGCTATTTGTGTTCTAGATCTTTATTGTTTTCTATAACTATAAAATTTATCAATGTTTAGAAATAAATTAAAAGCTGACATAAGGCAGAGGACATAGGATAAATAAAAGTAGATTTTAGAAATGAAAAATAAAGAAAGGAATAATTATACAGACTATAAAGTAATAATGCATGGATTTCAAAACAAACAAACAAACAATAAAAACAACAAAGAAAAACAGAGAGAGTCAGAAAGTTTTCTTTTCTATTATTTATAGCATCTCATGAATTCCTATAATGACCTTGGCAGGAAGAGCTACTTGATAAGTATTTGCATTTTGACTAATATGTCTTTTAAGGAGTTTTTTTTTTTTTTTAAATCAGGATAAAGAACCAGAATATACATTGAAAAATTTTACTACTTCATGCACATTACTTGTATTTGCTCTCAGGAAGCTGGACCGGCACATAAGAAAGCTATGAGAAAGAAACCGATTGAGAGAGCCAGACCAGTGGAGCAGGGACCTGTTTTGTGAAAGCTGAATAGATGGAAAAGGAAGAAAAGATTTAGAAAAACTTGGGAAGAGATGAGTGAAAAGTATCTTTATTTGTTCAGAAGAAATCTATTTTGCACAAAAATAGTTTTTTATTTGCTGTTTTCTTCATTAGAAAGCGATTCCACTACTGAACGCTTAGGAATGAGTTGAGCGGAGACAAGCAAACAAATCCTTGAGTCCAGATCTACTATTTTGGAGGAGAGATTGTTTCTCAGATTTATGCCTTAGCTTCCGATTAAGTATTTTTTGGTACAACGATGTTAAGAGGAATTTAAATTGATTTGAAAAGATATTGTGTGCTGTAGGCAGGGAAAAATATATTTTGTAAATGAGGTATGACTAAAATACAGTCAATATTTAAAAATTTTAAATTATTATGTAAAACATATACTGCCATTAATTGTTCTGGAATACTCTCCAGTGCTTTGAACACACTTATTCTGTCATCCTTGGCACTACTGAAGCATATCTGGAGGTCTTGTTTTGTGAGAGTCTTCAGTTTTGTTGTTAGGAGTACCTCGATGTCCTGAATCAGTTTAAAACATTTACCTTTCATGTTCATTTGGACTTTGGAGAACAGCCACACAATGCCAGATCTGATAAATCAATAAATGAAGATACACTGTAATGTTTTCATTTGCAGAATCTGTGAGAGGAGAGTAGGGCGTGGTGAAGCTGATTAGTGTGAACTGTTAATTGCGAGATTCAGGACACCTGTGCAGAGAGCCAAGCTTAGGGACTTCTCGCGAGGTTTTCAATAGGCTGTCCTAGACGTTATGTCTGCCTGAGTGGAGGGATCCCTGCACCGTTCTCAGCACTCGGATGTAGAAGTTCTCACGGGTTTCCTCCAGACTTGGACTACAGGGAGGCCGCGCTGACCCAGCAAAGAGCTTCCTGTGGTAAGTTTCCAAACAGCCCCTCTGTGGTTCCCAGACCAATCTGTACCTTTATTTTTGCTTTTACCCTCTTTTTGTTGCCTCAGCCCAAACGCAGTATGCATTGCCAATTTCTCCCCACCTCATCACTTTTACTTACTGGAATAAAACCTGTCACTATTTTCTTTTTACTCATGTTTTTCAATTCTTTGAGAAGATCCTGAAGTCTAATTCCAGAAGAAGAGGCAAGCAACCCAGAACCTGGTAACATTTAGTCGTTTAGTCAACTAGCCACTTTTAGAAACAGGCTACTCAGTAATAAAGCTGCTTTAAACATTTTGAATGGATTTAGGACATGGATGCAGCCAGGACAGCACAACTGAAGACGATAGCAGACGGAGACTGCTGAACTGTTTGAGAATATGACGAATGATATGACAAGAATGGTTGGAATTAGGGAGGGGTTTCAAGGGGAATTAATGGCACTGTGACTTTTATTGTAATACCACTTAAAAAATTTAAACGTTCATGTATTTGGAAATTACATCTCCCAGTTTTTCTACTATCCCAAAACTACTCTAAAACGAAAAATATTGTTAAAATACTAAATAAATTTTTTAGATTATTGTAAGCACTCCAGCAGCAGCTTGACCCAAAGTATGTGCACATGAATAGTGTTGTAGGTAGGTTAGGCAGGGCCAGCCGTCACAAAGCCAGCATGGTGGACAGTCAAGGAGATCTTCACTGAAAGTTAGCATTACCTACTGAAAGAGAAAACTACCCCACCCTGTAGGATAAATAGTAGTGATCGATTTTCGATGTAGGCTTCAATCCCCAGCTGGAGAGCAAGATTTTAACTCACTCTTCCCAGAGAAGATCCCTATCTGAAAATCCTTGTACCTTGTTACATGGTTTGCTTTCCCACTGGATCCTCATTTCATCACTATTACCTAAGTGACTACAGTTGTAATCTTCTTGGTTTATTAGGCTTTTGTCCAATTTGGTGGGTTTTTTTTTTTTTTATCTTTATTGGTACCGGAGGAGCGCCCAGGGACTGAGTTTTGTCCAATTTGTAATTCCTCCTAGGACTAATGTTACCTAAAGCGGCTGTACTTGAAATGTTACAGTTGATTATAATTTTGTCCCACCTTAAACCCGCCTCACATTGTGGCTTTGCCCTGTAAATCCCCCTGGGAAGTGTGGTGAGCAAGTCTCCCACTTTGGGTCCCCCTTCTGTCCCAATGGGCAGAAGCTTTCTTTCTCAATGAAGTTGTCCTACTCTCAAACCTCTGTTATACCCAAATTCATTCTTCAATTTTAGAGAACATGAGCTTATGTTTCAGATTTCTAGCAGGTTGGGAGTTAGACTTGCTTCTCTCTGTCCATAAGAAGCAGGCTTTCCTTTTGGGGCTCTAATATCACCGTGTTGTGTCAGCTTTGAAACAACTTCTTTTCTTAGTGCCACAGACTGATGCCTTTACTTCCACAGGTGATGTCATTCTCTACTTATATTTACATCACTGGAAGAAAAAAAAAAAAAAAAAGCTTTAACTGTTAACTCAAAAGAATCCCAGAATCGAGATTCATTGGTTTTTATTGGATAACTTGGGTCTGTCAGAACCACCCACTGTGGATGTGGTGTTCTATTTTCCTTGGAAAGATAAGCCAAGTTTGCTTTTTCAGTAGACAGAGAGTAACTCCATCCCAATCACATTACTGGGAGCTCCAAGAGACATACAAAGGAAGGCGGCAGCAAAACACACATATTGGAACACAACAAACTGAGATCAAGAAAGCTGAGCTACCTTATGATGAAGTGGCTGTATATAGATTAGGGCTTCCATTGTGAACCTTCCATTTCTGAAGGTACATTTTCCATTGGTTTAATTGTGTTTGAAATGAAATAACGGTAGCCATGTTTTGTTTTTTACTACTGATAGGCATGTAAAACGCAGTGATAATGCTCTGCTCTTGGAGATGCACAGAGAAGACATACGCCCTTCCCTGAGGGGTTATAATCTACTGTGAGAAACAGAAGTAAACACAGGTGTAGTTACTTTTAAGTGGCGGGGTTGACTTCAGACAGCAGCTCACACTGGATTTAAATTTTGAGACTGATAGTTGTTTGCCATATAGAGCAAAGGTAGGAAATTGTTCTAGCCAGAACCAAACCACACCGACAGACATCTACATGAAAATGGCAACACTGAATAATGCAAAGTGCTTGAAATCTACCACTGATTTAATAAGAATGAAACTTAAGATATGAGTGGTATAGAAAGAAAAGTATTCAAAGGTTACTTCCTATATTTTATCAAGTACTGAATTGAATAGGTAGATGGAATCAGAATAAAATTGTGTTTTAAAAATGATTAATATGGCACAGTCTGATTTGATTTGAAGGTCGACAGGTTATGAGGAAGGGATTGTTTTGAGTATTCAAGTAAGAACTTGCTGGGGTCATAGAAGGGGACAACTTAATGCTTGATACTCAGTGAAACACAAATTTCACTACTATCTATAATACTTGTATATATGACAGCCATTTCAGCGTGAATGTATATCAGCCTATCTACACAGTGTACATTTGTTTAGAGAAAAAGAAGAGGTGTATAAATTGCCTACAGGTGATAAAAAGTAGGAGATACAATTCAGGTACATTTTCCTGATTGATGATAGATGCATGGAAAAGAGTAACTTTTTCCACATCAGATTTTCTTCCAATGACTTAATCTAACAAGATGTCAAGGATGTAATAAATCTAGGTATTCTGAAAATAATTAGAACAGATGTTGTGCATTTTGTGTGTGTGTATGTATGTGAAATAAAACAAACTGGTAAGCACAGACCTCAAAGTCCTTAGGATTGCGGTGAATCTATTTGATGTACAGCCTGTGTTCTTTTACATATGTCCTTGAATGGATTTTAGAACTAAGTGCTGGTTCATGTCATCAAAATACTCCATAAACCAGCTTGCAAATATGTACACTACTATTTGCGACTGATTTAGCCATCATTATGTTCATTAAAAACAAGTAACCACCAAAGAAGTTTGAGGGGGAACACACATGTGTCTTTGTTAATAAATTATGCTATAAATTATTGTTGTCAGTGGTCTTTCTGAATGGAGACATCCTAATTATAGTCAAAATGTTGTGTATAAGCTTGAAAGAATGGCAAACATTCCTGAAACTTCTAAATCATCATTTATGGTTGGACTAGCCATTCAAAATTCACAACAATCAATAATTATTGTACACAGTATTCATCTGGGAAGGTGCCGGGGTTCTGTATCTATAGCTGAAATATTATGGCAGAACAGGGGACACGAACATTTGTTCCTTTTACTGATCATGAATTGGGAGAAAATGGGAACACTCGGGAGAACACATCTCTAGCCACCAGCTGCTTGCTATAACCTAGCTGTATGTCCTCATTTTTACTCTTTTTTATTATTGTTATTAACACACAATAAAAAATACATTTACATAGCATGAAGTTTGTAGTGCATCCAATGAAATGGAGTTACTAGTCTTTCATTTGTTCTGTGGAAATTGCTTTATTCCTTTTAAATATTTTTGGAATCTTGACATATCTTTCTATTGTTATAGCAAAAGACAGGTGCCTAGGAGAAGTAATTACCAAGCTTACATCTGGGCTTTTATTTTGATTTAAAGTCTTTTATCATCTAACTCTGGTATCAGAGTAACGGATTCAAAGATGCCTTTTACATTAAAACTTTCTACAGTTACGAGAGTCTGTGCTATAACATAAAAATGTGACACAAAATGGAACTTGAATTAAATTTTCATATTAATTAAACATTTATTAAGTTTATTCTGAGGAAGAGACATTATTGTTATTTTGTATTGTAAGTGATACTTTGCTCTAATTTGCTACATTGCATGTTATATCCAGTTAATATGAAAATTAATGAGTAGGAAATATTTTAGCAAATATTCATGTGCTCTGCAGATATTTAGACTTTCTTCAATATAAAAAATGGCTTGATCAAAATGATACTATTTTATGTAAAATCCAAGGCTGGATATGCTGGTACATGCCTAGAATCCCAGTACTTGGGAGGCTAAGGGAGGAAAGTTGTTGTAAATTCAAGGCCAGCTTGGAGTACCTACTGAGATCAAAGCCAACCTGGAATACATAGTAAGCCCCTGTTTCAGGAGAACAAACAAACAAAAAAACATGAATAAATACAATTTAGAGTTAAAAATTATTTAAGTTCTTTGACATGGAAAAGGGTGTTTAGTGTGAAGTTTCATATGAATATGTGTGTGTGTGTGTAGCATTTACATGTGTGTACATGTGCCTTTTTATGCAAAAGGAATTATACTAGGATACACCTCTCTGAGAGTACTCCTTAACCCTTTGTCTGCAACATGCATGCACACAGGACCAGGGCATTTTTATGTTCTTGTGCTGCAGAGGGAGGGTTTTGGATTCCCAACCTCCCAATAAGACATAAGAACATTGAAAAGGGCGATTAGTAGATAAATGACTCATCAAAGTGCAGTAAGAGAACTGAATGTCACGAAATGTTCCTAGCAGAGAAAATTTAATGTAGGGAATTAGTCACCTAAGTGTTCAAAGGAGTGAGGAAGAAAGGAAAGAAGTGGGACAGTGTAAAACAGTGGCCAGAAAGCTTCTGGAGCAAGAAAACAAGGAAAAGAGATGGCATAGTGTGTCCAAGACAAGCATGCCCGCTGAGCCCCTGGAGCTGGGGTACCATGGCACAGGCTGGGCCTTTGAGCAAATGCTGCAGCTTTCAGAGCCACTTTGAGAAGCAACCAGGCAAAAAAGAAAGGAGGAGAGGGGGAGAGAGAGCATGTAATAGGCCTCCCTGGGCCTCTTGATCATGGCCACCAGTCATTCCTTCTGTTAGAACAAAGGACAAGGCAAGCTGGCGGGGTGACCTAAAACATGTGGATTTGCACAATCTTAGCCCCAACATCCCAGAGCACAGGGCCGAGAGTGATGCTCAGTGGCCCACTTCCCAAGTCAAAACCATGATGAGTGCTCAGGTTATAATAGTGTCCCATGATGATCGCTGTCACCATCACTTGAAAACACTTAAACTACTGTGTTTAGGAGTTTTCATAATTTTTTAAATTAAAAAATGATTATCTCTTCAAATAATATTTTTTCTGAAGAAAAGTAATGCATTAGATTACTTATCTACTTATCTGCCATTGATTTGTCTGAAAGGCTGAGTTCATCCTACAGGACACCAGTGTACTTATTTGGACTAAGTTGTTATTGACACTCCAAATTCCTTCAAGGGACCTGTGATGTTACTTAGGGTCCTAAGACACAAAGGACCAAAGCTTTGCTACTGACACCAAAACTGATTAGTCTACTCAAAGAGGGGGTTGCAGAATTTAAATGTATAATAAGTAATTGTCAAGAGGAGCAAAAGATCAAGTTTTGTTTTCACCACTGGTTTCTTCCTTACTTTTATATTCTGAATCCCTTGAATGTCACCATTGTATGTAAGGAGATCTAATTGCTTCTTTGCCTATTTAAATATAAATTGAAAAATACATCAAGGCATGTGAGAATATTTTTCCTTTTGAAAATATATCTTACGTGTCTAAGGGGTTAGCTTATTACATTTTTAATTCATTTCTAAACGATACATAAAACAAAACTGCATAGACATGGAGTACCATGCAGTGCTTTGATACAGAATTTATTTCACTTTTAATGGTGGGAAGCTGTGGAAAGAAAAGTTGAAGCAGAGAGAAGAGTGGTCTGAGAAAAAGCCAAGCTAGTCTCACATCTGGAACAGATGAGAGAATCTTGTGTGAATCCTGTGTGAATCTTGCTTGAAGCTCTGGGGTGGGCCTGGCAACTTCTGCCCTCAATAGCAGATGTGCCCACAGGACGCTGGAGACAAAGTCCTCTGGAGCTCTGGCCAAGACCCAAGACAGAGCAGGGGAAGTGGCAGAAGCCCTTGCATGCCATTGTAGTGTAGCTCACTCATGGAGACTGCAACCCTTTGTGGCCTTTAGCTTCCAGAGGCCAAGATTTGAAGAAGAGGTTGAACAAACCCGAATACTCCCATCTGTGTCTATTCTCTTCCTCTCTAGGCTTCACTGGCCAGAGTATGGACTAGTCAAGAGGAGGAAGAGCTAGCATACACGGGCTCCCATCCTAGACAGCAGCCTGATTCACTTCCTGTGCTTAGTTGTTGTCCACTTGGCCTCATTCTAGGTGTGTGCAGGAGAGTTCTCTATCTCCCCAAAGATTCCTACATTTCTCATTCAAATAGATTTCAAGTGATTTATTTTATCTGTGGCCTTCATTCATACTCAAATGGATGCACCTTCAGGATGTCCTCACAAGTGAAATAGGTCACAGATGTGTAAATTTCGTATCTTTTCTCTGATATGAGAAAACGAAGATGTAAATGAGTTCTAGTATATATATATATATATATATATATATATATATATATATATATATATATAAATGAGTTCTAGTATATATATATATAAATATATATATATAAATATATAAATATATATATATTTATATATATAAATCCTAGTATATATATATATATCCTAGTATATATATATATAAATGAGTTCTAGTATATATATATATATATAATATATATATATATATATTTTTATCTATTGTGAAATAGAAAATTTTTTAAAAGGAAAGAGGGTGTAGGGATAAATAATGAGAGGAAAAAGAACGATAGTAATAAGGAAACAAAGCTTATGTATATAGAGGTAGGGATTGCAGAGAAGGTGGGAGAAGGGGAAAAATGACAATCAAGTCATATCATATTCTGGTACAAACTCTCAATGTTGAATGGGATGAAGATGTGTATTTATAAAGTAGAAATAAATATTTGAATTTAAAAATACAAATATCAATGCCCTTCCAGAGTAAACCATAAATACAAATATCAATGGCCTTCCAGGTAACCCATAAACCTATAGTAAATACATAACCAGAGGTGAAGTTTGGAAACCTAAACTATCACACCTAATAATTGGTTTGGTAGTAATCAGGGAAATGCAGAGTCCATCCACAAAAATGGATCATGTTATGACTTGCGAGTTAGAAATGATACAGTGATCTGATACACATGGGGATCTGTGGGAATTTTAAATTCTCAGACAGAATATAAATTGGAGCAGCCACACTGGGAAGCCATGGGCCTCGTGCAAAGGCATGTGCTCTGTAAGTCAGCACCTCCGGGCTGTGGTGTTTTCTTCTCAGGAGAGCACATGTGTAAGTGTTCAGGGAACCTGGATGAGAATGACTGCATGGGTGCTGAACAAAGTGTCCAGCAAAGCTTGTCCTGGTAACAGAGGGACTGAGGACAGAGTCAGCTCTGTGACTGTGCTGGAATAGTGGGGAGGGAGGTCGGCTTGACCTGAGGCGAACCCCCGCAGTCAGCATGTTCAGCAGTTACCCTGGAGGCTCCATTGCTTGCTCAGGGGTCCAGTCATGCTGGTAGGGTTTAATCTTCTTGTCTGGGAGCTGGACATGTGTCTCTCACTTGCATTTGTAACATTATTCATGATATTTTCTAGGTTGTATTTCAAGTATGAAATCTTCTATGTTTGACCCGCAAAATGGCAGTTTGATGTGACTCTGTTTCATGTTTCATTATGTATTTAAAAATTATTTGGAATTTGAAAAGACATTACATCACATAAAAACAAAAGCAAAACACAACTAAAATACCTTCAAAGTATTTTTCAAACAAGACGTTCTACACTACCAGTGATTATGGCTGTGCCACATTTGTCTTATTGTGGGTTTGTCTCTTTAAACATTGACATCAATTTATAATCTAGAATGCCGAAAACCTGGTGAGGTCAAAGAACAATGTCAGGGGCTCTCTAGACACTAGTAACTGGTCTAAATGCCTGCTCCACTCACAGCATGAGCCATGTGGGAGGTGCCTGTCCACAGACTCGGGGTTTGGACAAGGTGTCTGCTTTATTTTTCAAAAACTTACCACATTATGCTTATAGCATTACACAATACATTAGGGATCTTGGTGCTTTTCTTACTCATTTTATTTCACCCATTATAACTGTGTCAAGTGAATTACTGTTTCACTGGCAAAATATTTATCTTGTTCATCTTTGCCACAAAGTGTTTTAAATATCATATTTCAAACATTTAAATTTGCCCTATATTCTCTTGATTGTTCAGAAGAAACTAGACTTTCGCATAGCCCGGCCCTTCCCTCAATAGGTACTCCTCAGAGTAGGCTTTGTCCTGGAGAAATTCCTTTTTATCCCCACTAAGTTCTCGGTCTTAAAAACAATGCCACACAAGCAAACAATACATATTGTTGAATAAATCTGTTTATTTCAAGGTCATTCTCTTTTTTAAAACTTCTCTAATAAAATCTTGAATAAAATTTCATCAGCTTTTGCTGATGCACAAATGTGCATGGCCTTTCTTTCTTTCTTTCTTTCTTCCTTCCTTCCTTCCTTCCTTCCCTCCCTCCCTCCCTCCCTCCCTCCTTTCTTTCTTTCTTTCTTTCTTTCTTTTTTTCTTTCTTTTCTTTTCAGACAGAGTTTCGCTTTTGTAGTTCAGACTGGCCCTCAGCCCTGCCTTGAACTCACAGCAATCCTCCTGCCTCTGCCTCTGCGTGCTGGTATGACAGGTGTGAGCCACCACCCCTGGCACTGTGGTGTGTGGTTCTGACTGCTGATGGGCATGAGTCACCACACCCGGCATTGTTGTATGTGGTTACTGGGGATGGAACCCCAGGCCCTTGCACTTGCAAGGCAGGTGCTGGAATCACTGAACTAAATCCCTGGCCCCCAATTCTTTTAGATTCTGATAGGTTACATGTCTCTGCTATTAAATTGTGCATGTGCTTGTGGCCAGAGTATTTTAAGATAGGCTGTAGCACTTCTGTAACACACTTGATCTGGTGACACATTCAACTCACGACTTTACTCTGTCCAACTCTTCCTTTAGGTTCTTGAAGTTTCTCTGCCTGGCTTCTTTATAACAGCAAGTGTGACAAGCAGTTTGTATCTAAGTGGATGGGCAGGAGAATAGAGGATTTGAGTAGAGCGACTACTGTGTCCACCTTGCTGCCAAATTCTTCCATGTCTAAAATTCATTGCATGTAACAGGATTATAAATTCTCCATTAAAAATCTCATTATGATTCCATTGCTTTGACTTGCCTTCTGTCCAGTGGTATTCCGAGGATGGTGAAGTGTTGGACCTATGATTGTAAGAATGGACCATGGTTCATCTTTTAAATCATGCCTCATATGTGACTCTGTCTGCACCCACAGTCCAGGTGTCAGGTTGCAGAACGTACAGCTAGTTTGGCTGATTACGGATGGTGAGAAGCAGCAAAGGCGGAATGGAGGAAATTACTTCCAGTTTTAACAGACCATTGCTGAGGACTGGTCACAAAAGGGCTCACAGGCTTGAGTGTGGTGAAGGATCAAACTTTATCAATAGTTCCTACAGACAGCGAAGGGCCTGGCTGGGACAAAAGCTCCAATGCAAGTAAACTAGTCAGTTCCTTATTGTCTTGGGCCTGCACACTTCTCCTTGGTCAACTCAGGACAGCGTCTGACCGCAGGTGTCTGTCCAGCATTACAGGTGATGCTCCTGTAGCTTAGAGTTTGCTGAGATCATTTCAGCCAGCTGGTCCTATATGATTTACCTTGTCTGTCCTGAAGGGTGTCACAGCTTGAGGTCTCTCCTCGCCTCCTGTGGGACAGTGGAGCTTTCCCTGTTCCCTTGTGGAGGGTCTGTTATCTTGTACGGCTCCTGGGCTATACATTCTTGTTCCTCACCCTCAGCCTCACTGTTTCTTGGTGACACCACATTTGCCGCACCACACACAGCCAATGCTTACGTTGCCTCTCCGTTTTCTATTCTTTTTGGCGACCGATTTTAGCTGCTCTACGTGAACCTACCGCTCTAGTTTGAGTCCATCTTTCACAGGTCATGCCTAAGCTGCAGAAAATTCAACCTGATGATTTCTTTGATCTGTCGTCCTCCATGCTACTAAAGATGTCACCTAAAATGTCACTTCAAGGCTTTGAATCTTCCAGGAACTCCGTATGTCATGAGCTCCTAGGCAGGACTTTCTGCAAGTGATCTTTCTACAGCTGGCTCCTGCCTTATCTTGGTTCCTACCTTGCCTGACAGGGAGGTTAAGTTCCCAGGTGTTTATTGACCTTGAGTAACCCCTTAACATCTTCTAAGTAAGTTCATTTTCAAATTTGCTATCAGCTATTGTTTGTTAATGGAAAAATTAACAATGGAAAATAGACAAAAACATGGCAAACGATCTGTTTTTCTTAATAATATATCAGTGTTATGCTTTCTCTCTTCTGCTACATATTATGCTATTAATAATTTTTCAATAGACTAGGATATGCATAATAAGATAAGAATGCTCCTAAAAGAAATTTTAAAATTTAAAGAAATAACTAAACTTTAAAGTAAACAATTGATGTGGTGTGCATCAACTGAGATTATAAATGATGTAGCACCCCATTTATATACATACTTTTAAAGTTTTAATGTATTAGTTCAAATAAAAAATGAAAAAGAATATATGTTATAGTCCCTTAAAACCTTTTAGGAGTCTGTTGTTAATAATAGTTTATTTTTTCAGGAGTGACAATTTTTTAAAATATTGTAATGTCAGGTACTAGTGCTAAGTACCTCACACAGAATTTTCATATAATACTTACAATTCTATGAAAGCAATTACAATATTATTGCATATTTTTACATGATGCATCTGAAGTACAGTAAGGTTAGGTCAGCTTGCTAAAGGACCTACAGCTAATAGTAACATGAGTCAGGACTTTAAACCGTTTTTATCAAATCTGTGACTGTAAAGTGTATGCTGCTGCCAGGAGTGTGCTTTATTTTAAAACTTCACTCACAGCGATTAACTGAAAACTATGAAGAATTAATCTCAACTGTGATGTTTGCCTTTGACTCCTCCTTCCAGTGTTCATCCCTGGAGAAGTAGCCTTGTGTTGTATCGAACCATGGATGCTTCTTAGATGCTTTTTTATTTCTCTATAAAGTAGTTGTGGTCATAGATCCAGGCCCACAGAGATAAAAATGAGGGAAGAAAGTATTTTAAGAGACAGTGGAAACTCCTGTGGTGAAAATGATTCATCCTTTGAGGGAGGTGGGGAGGGCAGCGTCAGATCCAAGAAGGCTTCCATCTTGGCCGAGTTCAGCTCAGCAGGACAATAACGAAGAGGCCAGCCAGAGATGGGGACGGGACGGGGACGGGACGGGGACAGAGACTCGGACAGAGATGGGGACGGCTCTCACAGTGGCAAGCTGCAGAAGCTCTAGTTCAAATCTCTGTGCTCAGGACAGAAAGGGCGCATAAACAAGGAGCTCAGCTACCAGATGGGGACCCTTCTAATTAGTTAAGTCTGCTCTAATTTTTGGCCACCAGTTGGCAGATGCAGCAGATGCCAAGGGAGTAAACAGAATCTGTTGGCAGTTTTGAATTTTAAACCAGTATATCACAAATAGTCTCGATTTAGAAATATTTTCCCCTTTGGTTACACTTTGTAACTTAATTCTGTCAAATGCCAAGAAGCTGGAGATAGATGTTGAGACAATTCTTCTGAAGCATTCTTGAATTTTTCTTATAAATCAGTGGCAAACAAAGAAAGGTTTTTAGGGACATTCTCACAGAATGTGGAAAGTGTGGCAACAATGCTTGTGAAAAATGGATATTTTCTGATAAAACCAGATGAATGTGGCATATGTGATTAGAAAACTATAAAATGTAAGAGCTGAGTTTTGGGAAAGCACATCTTGAACTGAACAGGAACATTAAGGACTCTGGCCTCTGTAGGTGGTTCATGGACCACAGGCTTATTGAGCTAAATGAAACACAGCCTCTGGTGATTTCTCACAGACAGGCTAGAAGCCTCACTGTTACAGTGCACTATGGCAGTGGCAGGAGTGGACATAGGTCATACGTGTTTTGAGGGTGTATAGGAAAGAACATAAAGAAGAATAATTCTTCTTCTTTGGGTGGGGTAAGCTGTCATGAAATTCTTTCCAGAAGTAATAATATACAGTAAAATTAAATTTATTAGTACATTTTATATGTACATTATGATCATACTCATCATTGAGAATGTGTGCCTGTCAATGACACATCTCGATTCTCCTTTTTATCCATTCCCCTGCCCTGCCCACAGCCTCCTTTCTCTACATACATAAGCTGTATTTTTATATTTTTTGTTTTTTTATTATTGAATATTTTCTTTCCCTTGTGTACTTTCTCTCTCCCTCTTTCCCTTTTTCCTTCATACATTTTCTTCCCATTTCACAATTTACACCTTTCTCATTCACACCGCCAGTTTCTCCTACTAGAGAAATGATATGATATTTACACCTCTGTATCCTATTTATTTTACTTATGAGTATGTTCTCAAGGAACATTCATTTGAGTAAAATAATTCAAATTTATCATTCTTTATGGTTGAGTAATAGTCTGTTTTATAGAAAAAAAACCTCACATCTTTATCCAGTCTCCTGTGATGGACATTTGGGCTGTTTTCAGGATTTAGCTCTTCTAAACTGAGCTGCTATAAACATGAGTGCACATATTCTCTGTGATAGGATGCTTTTATTTTTTATGCATATTTTTAAAAGCTGGAATTACCAATAAAATAAATTTAAAGAAAGGTTTTAGGCACAGAGTAGTTTACAGAGAAATCTATATCTGATAAAATGGCAACAGTGTGATAGAACACGGAGAATGGGATTTTGATGAGAGAAAAAAACTGTATTGGAAAAGGTGAGCATAGTGAGGACAGGAAGTGATGGAGAAGATAACTGCAGGGTTCTCATTTAGGAAAAAAAAAGCATTGTGCTGCAATTTATCAAGACAGCAAATTTAGGCGGAATATTAGCTTTAGGGAAGGAACCATCTATTTAATTTAACCTAGCTACCATGGGATTCTGGCTAAAATGTCAAGACTGGTGATTTGTTTATGAATCTTAAAAGTTAAGTTACAGTCACAGACTTAGCAATCATTTTTGGTTTGGTCATAGGTAAGTATAAAAATAGTTTATTTTTTTAAATAAAAATCTGTCTAATGCAGTGGTTTCCAGCATGGGAGATTCTCAGATACATGTAATCACCCTGAAATCATAGTGTTTCAGAGTGTCTTTCTTTCTTTGTTGGTGCTTTGCTTCAGCTCTAGTCTGGTAATCACTAAACTCTGATTCTTGGTATAGGTAAAGCTCTGATTGTAGAACTGACACATTTCCACGTGTATCTTCCAGCCCTCATATTTTTAATGTCTAGAACATGGGTTTTTGCCTTGTGACTCAGTATGAAGGAGCACAAGGGAAAGAGACAAGGGAGCAAAAGGCTGAGCTCATTATTCTTTTAAATTGTTTTCCTTCTCTCAGTTGTAGCTTTGCCCTCCTGTCGTGTCTCTTGAATAAATTTTCATCGTAGTAGAACTAAGCAAGCACAGTGTCCCCTTCCTTGTGGTGTCATGTGTTTAGTTGAAAATCTCAAATTAATAATTTTGTTATGAGTTACACGTTTATATATTCTTTATATATATATGTAAGGTATTTTGGGAATATGTTTTAACAACCTTAGGAATTTATGAGGTAAAGCAATGTGTAATGCGTTAGATTTTCCTTGTTACAAATACAAGCAAAAGGAAAAATAAGAACTCAGACTAATTTGTTTTGATATTTTAAAAATGCCCCAGAGATAAACTCATAAATTAGAGAGAGTTAGGGTGCAAGTTATGAAGGCTTATACTTGAAGACAGATGGAAGTGTGTCCCATTCCATGCCTTGGTAAATGTGCACAATTTAAATACTGTCTTAAGCTAGAAACATACAGATCACTTTTGCCATGATGATAGCATTCTCTAGAAAGTACAAATAACAAAATTATAATCTTTCTTCAGGTCAGAACTCATTTTTGCCTTGATAGATGTTGCATGGAATGACAAAATGAGTAGGACCTTGAGGAAGGAAAATTCTGGAGTCACTACAGCATGTTCTAACACACTCCTTGTTGGATACCAGGCCCATATGGCTTTATAATGGCCATGTCTTTGTAGACGTATCTGTTGTGGGTACAGAAGCATCTGATATTGCAAAGTATATCTTCGAGATGTTTTGATCTCCTTTACTCTTCTTTGAATTTGCTAAGTCAGTTTAATATTTTTCACGGATGATAAAATGTGTTGTTCATTACATCATGATTTTGGCATTTACCAGAAGGCAACTTAGGAACCAAAGTATTTCTTTGGTTGAATATTTAAAGGACAGCTACTGGCTGTTTTATCTTAGATAGAGATAAATCTATTAATTCTTAAACCTTGGTAGAAACTTACACAAAAGATATTTCAGGAATTCTTTGTGGGTTGTTTGCTTGTCAAAACAAAGTTATCTTAGGTAAAACACTTTTTGAGATTTTAAATAATTCAGCTTATATAATTTATGAATAAGAACTTGAACCACTTTAGCCTGTTTTATGTGGAATGGTTCCTGAATGACTAGCATTTTGTGAGTAATGCACAAGCTGTGATTTGAAGTCAGGTTTAAGGGTCCTTGAGGTAAACTAATACTTGGAATGCCACCTTCAACACCTGTGCTCTCTGTGACTTTGACTTCATTTTCACAGAAATTTAACAAGAAGTAGAATGGAAGTTATCTCATAAGAGCTGTGAACTTTAACAATTAACATGCATGTACATCTTAGAAATATACCTCGTACAACGTACTAGCCAACATATATTGCCTCTTGACTATTTCTTTTTGCTATGGTTCATAACAATATAAAGATTTTCAAAGATGTTGGGTGAAAATTAATGGTTAAGACACTTTTAAGTTAATTTTATTTTTATTTTAATTATGCATATGTTACAATCCCATAAAATAAATGAAAACCATGAAAAAGTAATCTCTAGTTTTCCATTCCCATTTTTTTTCTAAATCATCGGCTACAATCTGAGGTGTATTTTTCCAGATTCCTGTCTATTCAGACACATAACTGCACCACAAAATACTTTAACATATTAGATTATTACTTTGAAGTGGTTCTAAAAATCACTCAAAAATAAATAACACACCGGGCCGGGGAGTTAGCTCAGTGGTTCCGGCGCCTGTCTCGCAAGCGCCAGGACCCGGGTTCGATTCCCCGGTGACCACATAACAATACTGAGTGTGGAGACCCACACCCAGCAGCAACCAGTACCACATACCACAGTGCCGGGCGTGGTGGCTCACGCCTGTAATCCCAGCACTTGGGAGGCAGAGGCAGGAGGATTGTGATGTGAGTTGGAGGCTGAGCTCAAGGCCAGCCTGAACCACAAAGTGAGACCCTGTCTCCAAAAACCTAAAAAAAAATAAAAAAATAAAAATAAATAACACACCTTTTTCCAGATTTTACATGTGAATTTGTCTCATTCTTTTAATTGGGACATATTATTCCATAAGTGTCATAGAATTCATCCTTTAAGTACTATTAAGTTCATTTTTTATAGATTGCTGATTCAAACCAGGAAGCCAATGATCTTTTTCTACATCCATCAGAGATAAAAACCAACCTCCAAAAGTTCATTTACAATTGCAGCTTCAATACTTCTCAACCTTTGGATGAAGATCCCGGGTAGTATCTGTCTTTTTCAGTTTAATATCTGATATGCTCCATCCAAGGAAAAAGTACTGGAAGGCTTTTTAGAAATAGGAGATGAAGTTGAGTTTGTTTCATCAACTCTATGCATTATCTTGATACTAAAATACTTGCAGGATTTATGAACAAATTAAAACAAAAACAAAAGTCAAAGGAAAAAAACCCCACAGCTTCATCTGGTTTGACTTCCATATTACATAGAAAATTTAAACAAAAACATGAGTCATTATTGGTAAATTGAGAGAATTTAAGTGAATTTCCACAATTTTGGCTCCTCTGAAATACTTAAGGACTAACAATCTCTGTGTCAAGTTTCTGACGTTTCTGTGAATAGCTTTGTGAAAGTAGGTCTTCTCCATTCATGAGTCCATATTTATGCCTCCTGTTCTCATCTCTGCTCTCCCTGTCACACTGCGCGGGGCTGGTTTTCCTTTGTTAAGGGACCCATGTCGTTTCCCCGATTCTTTCATTCTGTGCTCTCTGAGATGGGTCACTGAACACTCGGATCAGGATTCGGAAGTGATGAGTGGAAGCGTTGAGACTGCTGAGTTGTAGTGGATGGTGATACCTGGTTGTTAGCACTGTGGAATTGATTTTCAAGTTATATTTAAAGGTCCTGAACACATTTTTTTTTTCTCTAGGCTCGAGGATAGATCTGAATACAATATAAATCACGTAGGGAAAAAAACCTCCAAAAAACCTTTTGCAGATCCCTGAACAGTAGAAACTCATCGCAAAGCCTCCTAAGGTGATACTTGCTGGTAGTAGAAGCCTAGGTCAAGGCAGGAAGTAGGATACTTGTCCCACTAGGATCCAGGACAGGACTGGCTGAAGAGAAGTGTTAGTGGGTTTCAGAAAACCAATAAATGCTCACTGTCCATGTCCCTAAGAAAGTCAGGGGTGGAGAGAACACAACTGATTCTGTGGGGCTTCCGGGATCCTCTCTCGGGACCTGCTCCGGCAAGGCAACATCGCTGTTCTGCACAGTCATTGCTCACCTCGCTGCTGCGTTAGGGTGTCAGATGGGATCCAGATTCCCTTTCCACACAGTCTCCTTTCATTTCCCCATCATCTGAACATCCCTTCTGTGGACCAAACCTTGTAGCCTTCAGATTAGGACTGATGAATTGAGTTACTTCACTGGAGTTGAAGCAGGAGGTGTGGAGATTGTAACGGGGCAGGAGCATGCAAAGTTAGACCAACTAGCTCAAGGCTGTCTGGTCTCAATTTTCCTAAAACATTTTCTGTGTTATCTTTTCTGATCATTACATATTTTTTTCCTAAAAATAATATTAAGTTACCTAACCATAAAAATCTGCACTTTATAAACATTTGTTGCAACTGGTCTAAATGACTAGAGCACATGTGGGAAAGCTCCCATAAGATAGTAATCAGATACATATAATAGTCGTTATCAATTCAAAAACATACACACACACATATGTGTGTGTGTGTGTGTATATATATATATATATATATATATATATATATATATATATATATATATATATATATATATAAAACATCCATGTGGAATTCATTCAACTGTTTGGCTTTATTGACAACACGATAAAAATATAATGAAAACTTTTATAGTCTGTTCACAAAAAATACCAGAAGTAGGTCTATCAAGGGGGACCACTCACAGACTGAGTTAGTGTGCTTGCCTAGGCAGTGAGTAGAGTTTCAGAGAATGGGCTTTGGAGTCTGAAGAAAACCTAGTGGCAGCTTCCAGACAGAACTGCCTGGGGTCTAGCGTGGTGTAGCAAGTCCGTCCACTGCTCTGCAAATGAGGCTGACTGGGCTTCACTGCACACTCCCCACTCCAGCCCCTTCTCCCTCATTTGTGTCGATTCCTACCAACAAGGCGGCTATAAGAGTTTATAAACCTGACTAAACCACTGTTGCTGCTCAGTACAGCTGCTCAACATGCTAAATATCAAGTAAAAGAGTGGATATGACTGTGACATGAGATTTATTTTTACAAATAAATCTAAGAGGAATTTGTGAAAATTTATTTTTACAATAAATCTAAGAGGAATTCAGGTTTAAGAAACACTGAATGGATGGTCTCCTAAACATGCTTCTAGCTATAGATTTAGCAATAGTAAATTTGGAAGCTGAAAAATTCATAAAGAGATACTACTTGTAAAAATTTTGAGGGTACATTCTGGGGAAGACTGCTTTT
>PVIR01020935.1:9789-29999 GCA_004026965.1 Petromus typicus | reverse complement strand
TTCAGAGAGATTTCCACGTGCATCTCAGAGAAGGAGGATGAAGAGGCAGCGTGACGAGTCAGAACTCTGAGCACTGACTCTCCCCTGCCAGCTTTAACATTCTAGGCAAAGTACTCTGCACTTAGCTATTCTCGCCGACAAGATGAATGCAGGAACCTACCTTGCAAGGTTCCCGCAAGAACCCAGGAGATTAGTGTACATGTCGGGTGATGGCCTCCTGGGAAAGCATAGAAAAGATAACTGACGGCACCGTCTGTGTGGCTGTGCTGTGGAACAGCTCAAGAAACAATTTGAGGTTAATGCACCAGATAAAGAAGTCATGGGTCTTATGCTTGCAGAGGGCTTCAGTGTTTGAGGGGTGCCTCAAACTTGTACCATAGGCCTCGAAGGGAGGATAGAGAGAAAGGGGGGCAAGAAAAATATCAAGAGACTCAGTGGAAATGACACAGCACATAGGTAGCAGGTGCTTTGGAACCGAATGACAATGTGACAGTGAAGCGAACACTGGACCGGGAGGCACAGGTGACAGGAAGGGTCTGTGTGCTCACTGCCCTCCCAGCCGACTCCTTCGTCCCAGCCTGCACTTTCTCCAGCTTACTCACCATCTTTCTAACTAAGAGGCTGCAGCCTTGATTAAACGTCTACTTTTAACCCACTGCATATGTCTGACAAACAGAAAGCAGATGTCTGAGTGTCCTGCACCAGGTGCTTTGTGGCAGAAGAAATAAAGGTGCTTCCCAAGCTCAAATTTTAGTTGGGTCTTTAGTCACAGGATCCAGCTCCTCTGGGTGTGGGGTGAGAAGAAATCGTTCTTTGGCCCATGTAACTGCACAGACCAGGAAGAACAGGCAGCGCTCGACTCAGGAGCTCACCCGGTGACATCAGGGTCCAGTCTGTCTGTCTCAGCTTTGTTCCCCCGCCAGCTTCCTTCTGCTCGGAGACTCCCTCACTCACAACAGCTGCCACAGCTCCTGATGCCATATGCTTCCACCTCTCAGCAAAGAGATAACGGCAGGAATCACCTTCAGAAAGAACTAAAGCAAAGGCTGAGCCAGGTCTGATTGTCTCGGATTGGCCTGACCTGGGGGGACACTGAGGGTCAAGTACTAGCTGCACCAAGTTCCGAAGAGTTGATATCTGATTATCTCCTGTGCCAGGTCCCCAGACTCCCAGTCCGTGTCTTTTGTCCACAAGAAGACTACTTTATAAGACCGAGATCGTTATCTCAGGGGCTGAGCCTGTCTTGTCAGCTAACTTCTGGCAAAGGCCATGGTTTTTGCAGATAATCTACTTAGGACCACAGAAAGAATCATCTAAGCGTTCTTAGATAAATCTACTGAATTTACACAAGAGGGACTTGAAAAGGGCCAGTCTGCAGGGGAGAAGACCCAGAGTAGGGGAGGGAAACAGGACCTGGAGGCAGATGGAAAAAAGGATGTAATTAAGAGAGTACACAGAAGCAAATCCCACCAGGAATTTCACCTCCTCCTTGAGTATTCTCTCTCCGTACTCCCTGTGTTGGGTTCCTTAGCAATACAGCAGCAAAGTACTCCCAGGAGAGGCAAGAAAAGCTTTGTGGGGTAAGAGAACAGCCCAGCAAAGACATGGACTCCCCTGGTGCCAGTCTGACTCCACAGGAAAATTGGGGAGCACAGACTGCATCATGGAGTCAACCCCGCCAGAAGCAAGGACCTAGCCTTTCCTACTCCATGCCAGTCAGCCATCGGTTGGGGTATATCCCTCCTTGGCAGACAGAATGGTCAAGGGCAATTTTCCAGAGGAAGAAACCACTCCGAGTTCTCAGCCAGCACCCTAACACGGGGGACAGAGGGGAGCTCCCAACAGCCTGCTGTGCCCCGGCTAGTTCACAGAGCTCTCCTCGGGCCTTAAACACAGCCCCGCCCTGGCTGGGACCCTGGGGTCTCCTGAAATCTGCTTCCTTCTCCTTCAGTGACTTTTAACTCAGCCCAGCCTCTTGGAATCTGTTACCCACACTCTGAAAATAATCCCCTAATCCTGTGGTCCTCAAGAAAGCATCTCCCTTGCGTTCAGTCCTTTGGAGGCCTCTTCTTCCTTTGTGGCTTTGACTGGTAAAATATAGACATGACATAGTGTAGAAAGACAAAGCACCAGGGTTTACCTGCTGGGCCTCAGATCGGGCTGATGCCACCATCAGGTGAGAAGCCATCGGGTGAGAAGCCTTCAGGCCACCTGTACCAGGGGCCCTACACTCCTGGGTCCCATCCAGATGCTGCCCAGTGAGTGAGCCCAAGCAACAACAGCAGCAGAGCCGCCCGAGTAAGTCACACAACTGTGAGCCACAATAGCCGCTACTGTGTTTTGTGGCGGTGGAGCAGCTTAGATTTGCTGCCCTCCCCACATCTGGATATGTTAACCCATTTAAACAGAAAACTAAAATGACATATAGAGAAAAATGTAGGTAACTTTTTACAGTTATTTATGAAATAAAAAAAATACAGCAATATACAGTGTTACTCATAATAGAAATTTGAAATGACTACAGAGAAATTTCCTAACATCTTATAACTTAGAGAAACACGTACAAAGGAACCAGGGCCAGGGTACAAGTGCTATCTCTACACCAGGCGTCTCCTGGCTGAACGCAGAGACTAAACGCATCTGCGTCTCTGGCAGCCTGACGCTTCCACAGACTGTCTCGAGTGGCCTCCACATTCATCTCCACCACTGCAGCCAGCCAGGACAACCGTGCGTACTCAGACTCGAGGTAGAGACACTACTGCAATCAGATGGATGTAGGAAACTTCAGCTTAACATCAGATATACTTCAAAAGAACCCTAAATTATTTATCAAAATTTATTATGATCCACAACAAATTATAATAGTTTACTTACTGTGAGTAAAGGACATACTAATCATCATATTAGCAATATTTTTAAAAGAATTCTTAAAACCTTACAAATGTTGCAAAAAGTGCATTCAGTAAAAAATAAAATAATATTTTAAGAGTAATAAACTGTAGATGTAACTTTGGTATTTAGATGTACTGGAATCTTCACTATGTTAAAATGGAATAAGTTGTTACAGTATAGTTTTCCTTTTGGCGGATGTGTGGCCCTGTGTTCTCCCAACTATGCTACTCTTTGGCTTCTCCTTACACTTGAACTCAATGTATATAGTTCAGAATAGACTCGAGAAGGCCGCCTTGGTCTCCTAAGTGCTGTCATCATAGGCCTGCACCACCATGCCCAGCGGACCGTCATTACTTCAAGTCACTACACGGGGGGTCATTTGTTACACAGTGACTGGTACCTAAAATACTCTCTCACTGTTATCCCTTGGAACCAATCTCCTACATGCTTGCTGAAGCTGGACCTGACTGTTCCTCTCCCTGCTTGGCAAAATCCCCCCCAAACCCCTACTCTGTTCCTGAGCCTGCACGTGACATGTGAAATTCTGTGCACTTCGCCTGGCCTTCTTTTCCCACATGGTCTTCCACCGTGACACCTGCATCTTCACCCCAAGAGTGTCTCTCCTTTCTCTCTGGACACACTACATGGTCACAGGCCATTAGCCAGGTCACCACCTGCCCACCTCCAACCCAGTTCCAGGGGCACGTCCCCGTCCAGCCCCCTGGGCTCCTTCAGGTGACTCTTATCTCCTCCCTCCCGTTATGACCCTCAGCACACCTGGCTGGTGTCCATCCCTCCTGCTTGTGCTCACAGCTCCCGTGGGCCATGTGTGTTCATGTACGGGCCATGGAGGAGCCATGTAGTATCCATGTTTGAACCCAGCACCTACTTTGACATGCTTCATGACCTCAAATGATGGATGACTGACTGCAGTATCACCTGGAGCTTCTTGACAGCAACTACTCAGGCTCATTCACCACATAACAGGCACTCTGTGAATATTTAATTTCAGTGAATGAAAGGAAACAAGGACTCTAAGAAAAGGAGAAAAAGAATAAAAGAGAATAATTTAGAAATTTCCCTAAGAATCCAGGTGTAGTGGTATGTGTTTGGAATCCCAACTGCTAAGGAGGCAGAGGCAGGAGGATGACAAGTTCAAGGCCAGCCTGGGCAATTTAGCAAGAACCTGTATCAAAATAGAATTTTTACCAGAGGACTGGGGATGTAGCTCAGTGGTAGAGAGCTTGCCTAGCACGTGTGAGGCTTTAGGTTCAATAATCTGTATATAGTGGGGGGGAAAGGAAAAATATTCTATGACGGAAGGTAGCTCTAATACAAAGCAGTCTTCAAAAAGTCAATGCTGATGAGAATTCTCAGGGCAGAATAGGACACTTATAGTCTCTGAATTCCCTGGTTTTCCTCGGTTTTCAGTTATTCCCTCTACTTCTTTTTATACAACAAATAATAAGTTTTCTTAGATGAGGAGAAGGGTGTGCCTAGACCCACTATGGCCACCTGTTCTAGACCCCTCCCCATAGAGCCCTGGCAGACTCTCCGCCTATAGATTGTGTTAGGGTGAGGTGGCGCCCAGACGGGCAAGAGCTAATCCTTCCCCGGGCAGGAGCTAACCCTTCCCCGCTGTTCCATATGTTGTCTTATCTGCTCTGATAAAAGGAGGAGTACACACCTACCATTGTCACTGGCCCTGGAGTAAGGGTGTAAATGATTTTCCCAGGGTGCCTGAGTTTGATTTTATTATTCCACAGGCTGCAAAGCTTAAAAGGAGCATGCATGTGTACCAGCCCCCTACTGTGCATGTATTCATTATGCATGGAAACCGTGCCTTAATAAAAATAAACAAATCAAATGCTAATCTCACCCCCCCACCCAACCACACACACACACAAAGAAAGTGATTGGAGGAGATACGGTATAAGGCATTTTGAGAGTTGTTTTCTGGTAAGAATCAATAATATTTCAGGCATAATAATAAAAAAGAAAATTCCAAATGATTTCCATTTTTAGTTAGTTAAATTAAAAGTGGAGCTCCTCCTCCCGTGTATATCGTAATTCATAAAGCATGCCGTTCGGGGGAACGGAGAGTGGATAAACCAATATCGATTAGTAAGTCAGATTAGTTCTCTAACCCGAGTACCTCAGCATCACCTGAAGTACAGGTTCGAGGCCCCACTTGCTTTTTCTGGCCACTCCAGCAAGTTCCCAGGTGACATATGGCCGCACATGTGAAGGCCACCAATTCCCGCAACTCTGCAACTGTGTGGAAAGACACAGCAAGGCCGTCCAGCTCTTACCTGCTCATGCCTGGCGCACAGGAGGTGTCCAACATGTGCTTTTTTATCTGGATAACATAAAAGTTAATCATTGTTTTTAGAAAAGTTATTTGAAAAGCATTCCACTGTGTGTCCATGAGAGTGTCTTTTTGTAATATGGGAAAAATAAGTCCTTATTGAACCTAGTTCCTGCCTTTTAGATTTTTATTTATTTGTCTGTTTTTGAGACAGAGTCTCATAGTTCAGGCTGGCCTTGAACTCACAGCAATCCTCCTGCCTTAATCTCCACCTCCTGAGCGCTGGGACTGCAGGCCTACACCGCCACACCTGTGTATACTTCTCCCATTTTTACCTCCCCCAGAAAATTCAGTAACTCAAGTCCGGCAACCAAAGAAAACATCAGGATGCAAATCATTTAAGTCTATTCCAGAAAAAAATCTCCCCTGGAAGTAACACAAAGTACTCTTGATGTCCTGTTTGTTGGCTTTCAAACGATGGACTTCCCAGAACAACTCCAATAGCCGAAGGCACCCAGAGAAAGTGAACCACCGCAACGAGAAGGGGTGTTTGAGCCCAGCACACCCAGGGCCAGTCTGCAAGCCAATCACTGCTCGCTTTGATTCTTCTTCTCAGCCCCTTGGGTTAGGGGACCTCACATGGGGGCCACGTGACCGGAAGGGTGGGAGTTGAGCACACAAAGACAGAGATGTCAACCACCAACACTTTGAGCCGGTGTAAACCTGTGTAAGTGCTGATGAGCTATGGAGCTCATTTTTCCAATTCTTCTCTTCTGAATGGATGGAACCAAAGAGATACAAATGTAGTCGTCCTCCGCGGCAGGGTGATACATGGCTGAGGATCAAGTTGGAGGCCAGACCCTGAGAGTGAGCATGCGGAGTCACCACGCAGACTCCGAGGGGAGCTTTCAGTGAACGCTTCCGCCTTTATTGAGGACTATATAGAACATATATGGAGGCTTACATAGAACAAAGAGAGTGGGCGTGGCTATGAGTGCATAGGAGCAACAAGGCTGTAGCTGATGGGTGGGGCCCAAGTTTTTTACCTTTTGTGGTGAGTTCTTGGCCCAGGGAAGGAGTCAGGACTAGAGGAGGAATGGGAGACCCCTCAGCAGCTATAGGCCAGTTTCTATGCATGGGAGTGAGCATACTTGAACTCCTTTGGGTGTCTCCGGAGTAGCACGAGGAGACATACCTGCCGCATACTTGACCCAATGAGACTTGAACTTCTCCTTCACACAAATACCAGCAGGTCAGCACTGGAAGCAACTGACCCCTACAGCCAGCAGGGAAGACCAGCCTGGAATTTAAACTACGCTTGAGGGATTTGCACATCACCAGGAGGCTGTTATGGATACTTGAAGTCATACTCTCCCATGTAGGGAGACTTTATCTCCATGTTGTAAATATAAGGCATGTGTTCCTAAATACACAGTCAGCCATTCATAGCCATGGGTGGCCTATCCTTAAATTTAATCAGCACAAGACCAAATGTATTCAGAAAAAAATATATCTAACTGGGTACAGTGTTGCATTCCTATAATCCCAGAACTCAAGAGGCTGAGGCAGGAGGATTTCAAATGAAAGGTGTTATGGTTTATATCTAGATGTCCCCCCAGAGCCTCATGCATTCACAGACGGGGCCTTGGGGAGCTGATTGACAAATAATATAGTTAGGAGCATGAGGTATTGCAGTAGTTTGTCTCAGCCCTAACTACATCACTGAGGGTGATTCTGACGGCCACCACCACACGCAGCCAGGACTGCTGTGGATTCCTGCGTGTGGTGGTTACTCCGCTGGAATTTCTGGAGTTTCCTGGAATGTTTTAGGTGGAGATTTGGTGTTTCATTTT
This sequence comes from Petromus typicus, assembly GCA_004026965.1. NCBI lineage: Eukaryota > Metazoa > Chordata > Mammalia > Rodentia > Petromuridae > Petromus > Petromus typicus. The sequence continues at coordinate 22,946 of PVIR01020935.1, read as the reverse complement.
TAATTTGCTATGTGCTTTCCCTTAATGCCTTTATTACCCCTGAAGGTGAAAAAATCAGCAGGAAGAAGAGTTTCATATGAGATGTGTCTAAAAAATAAAATTGTGCCTAAATAAAATTTGAAAAAATAGACAACTGACAATATTTCCTTCAGCTGCCCAGTTTTGTTTTTAAAAAGAGTTCATTGTAATACACATGTAGATGTTAATAACTAGTAACAGAAGCAGAATTATAGGGTATTCATTTGGGAATTGCTAGGGCACCGTTTGTAAGAGCAGCTGTTTAATTTCCTCCTGTACATTCAGACTTACAGTTTTATCCTTTGTGAGGACACGGTCTACCTTGCTCATTCATCTTACCAACAGTTACAATTCGCTCCTGTGGATCCTGGGATAATTGCTGGAGATATAATGCTAAGTTATATCTGTTTTCACGTTCTCCGTGTAGAGACAGATATGTAAATATGTGTAGTGTTGTATGTTGTGTTGTGCTGTTTATAGTACTAGGACTGAACTCGGGACTTTTGCACTGAGCTAGGTCCTTGATCCTTTTCTTATTTTGAGGCAGATCTCACTAGGTCATTAAATTATGATCCTCCTAGCTCAACTTCCCTGTGCTGGGAATGCACACTTGACCACTCTTGGCTTTTTTTCTCTCTTTCTTTCCTTTTTATTTTGTGATACTGGGTGATGAACACAGGACCTTGCACCTGTGAGGCAAACACGGTGCTGCTGAGCTAACTCCCCAGCCCTGCTTTGCCTCTTTTTCTTTGCGGTGGATCTTGCTACATTGTTCAGGCTGGCTTACTCCTGGGATAAGGGATCCTCCTGCCTCAGCCTCCTGAGGGCTGCTACAACAGGTGCACACCACAGCCCATGTTTTAAATAAATAATCTACAGAGAGACGATGAATGCCTAGAATTTGTCTCCTTCGTGTATGAAATAAATGCTGACCCGAACAGCAGTTTAGAGTCTAGCGGCCAGATAAGGTGTCACTGTCTTGGCAGGATGTCACTCTGCTGTGTCCTCACCAAGGACCAGGCATGGTGCTGTGCCTGCGTCTCTGCCCCCAGACTCCTCCACGGCAAGAAGAGAGTCTGTGGTTACTGGCAAGACAAAGGATACAAGAGTTCGGAAACTGTGGAGGACTGCTGAGACTCACAACTCGGCCAGGTAGAAAAAAATAGCCTTGAATAAACAGAGAGGTGACTGAAATCAATGAACTTCGTGAATCTTAACTATCTATCAGACTCACGATTTTCCTTTCAAATATGAGATAGTAGACATCTCACACTCGGGACAGGCGGCCTGACAAAGGAAGGACAACAAAACTTCTGTTTGCTTTTCTGAACCTCAGCCTCCCTCCTCCCACAGAGGCACAATCAGCAGGTCTTAGACAAGGGGTTTGACTTTTTTAAGAAAAAGCCTCCAGGAGTTTTTGTAGAAAGATCAACATCGAGGACTAAAAGGACTGTTTCCTTCTTGCCCAAGTAGGAGAGGCAGCTGGGTACACTTTTAAAACCTTTGAGTCCCATCTCTCCCCCAAATCCTCGCTGCGTGAATGTCTGGGTGGAGCTCCGGGGTCTGGAAGCTTACCGAAGAGCTCCAGATCATAAAACTGATCTATTTTGGGAAGTCCTAGGAAGGTAGGGTTTTTCCAACTTTTCTCACCACAAGAACCACCTAGGATTAAGAAAAAAATAGTTATATGAACTTCACTCAACTGTACTGCAAGCAAAGGAAACTTTAGTAAGGATGAGCCTCTGGCTTCTTTCAAACTCACCTAGACCAATTCACCCTCGTCCCTCTACCTCCAAAATAGGCAGATTACAGAGTATCTAAGTGGTATATGTACACAGTGAGGACTAATCTGCCGGAAAGAAGGATACATTTGAGTCACCCGTAGGGAAATGGATGGATCTTGAGACCATAATACTAGATGAAATAAATCAGACAGAGTATTAAATATTACATGGCTTCTCTAACATCAGACCCCAGATACATAATTTAAAGAGCAAAAAAGAGAAATGGGAAGAGTTTCCGAGGAGGCCAGGAGAGAGGACCGTAGGAGCAGAGAGTGTGAATGACCCAGACGCAAGACGTTTACACAACAACTCCCCAATATGAACATAATTATTATAGACTGCAAACATGTACTAGTAAAAAATTAAAGCGTTGAGTAGCGATCTCTGTTAAATGTCATACCTTCTTCCATCGTGTGTCTGTGTGTGTGTGCATGTGGTAGAGACTACATTCATGGTCATTAATTGTGACCTTTTTGTTAGAAATGTGTTTTACAAGCTGTGCTAAGACATTTGGAAAAGGAGAAGCAAAACTGCTGTGGTAAAAATTAAATTCATTTCAAAATATGAATTACTTAGGTATTATTTGACTATCACGTTTTCTTTAAATATTGCAGTAATTTGTACATTTGTATATTTGCTCTAGAACTCTATATACTTTTAATTTTACCACAGTAAAAAACACCCTTCATGTTGGGGTGAGTTACTGCTGGAAACACAGATTCCTTTGCCCCACCCAAGGGAATTAGCATTTCTGGCTCAGAGGTCTAGCAAGGAGAGGGGCTTTGTGGAGACAGGAAGGGTCTGTGTAAAAACGATCGAGGTGTGATTTGCATAGCACCACTTCCCCCGAAGCACACTAATAGGGAGGGGGGGCGAGACTGCCTCCGTTCTTATTATTTATGAATGGGAGCAGGGGTTTATTGAGTCGCACCTCTGACTCGCCTATAGAGTAGATGACGAGGGGTGCGGGAGGGGGGCCCAGTACACAAACATGAAATGTATCATCAGAAACATTTTGTGCCTTTACAGGGTGACACAGACTTCAATCACTGCTCTGCACTTGCAGTACATCTTCACCACTCATGTGGGAGAGTTTACAACATCTAGCTCTTGGGCTGTAGCCTGGCCAAATCTCCTGAGCACTCCTGTGGTGGGTTCGCTTTACTACAATGTAGTCAGCTCTGGAGCCCCAGGGACCCGGTGCCCTGCTAATGAGCCCTGCTGCGTCTCTCCTGCTGCTGCTCTACATTCTGTAAACGCTTCTTTACTTTGCTCTCTTTGCAACCACTGCCTAATTTTATCCTCAGGTCCCACCAACCCTTGAGTTTTTACGTCCTCCTCACATGTGGTGACCAAGCCTGCTGTTGGTTTTGTACCCTTTTCAAAGGCCGAGCCACAGGCAGGATTCCAACTGGTCTAATTCAGTGAATGAATGGGGGAAGCCAAATGTATGAGTTTATTTGGAGTCAATTTACCAAGGATACTTTTCAGAAGCAGTATTTTAATTTATTCAATGCATACATGATGCACAAATCACGTGGCAGGCACTGTGCTGGCACAGCTTCTACTGTACAGCAGGAATCAAGAGGAAAGATGGTTTATACTCTGCACAATCTGTCAGGGTGGGATGGGAAGGGAATGTGTCCAAGCGTCCAGTGCAGCATCCACACGCCTCCCACCAAGAGCCAGGAGGTAGGTTCGTAGCCTTTATGGCTGCATAGTCTTCAAGACAGTTCATCAACTCTGCCCTTGCTATAGTAGCACAAAAGCAGCCACAGGAGTACACATATGCATCGCATGGCAGTGTGCCCATAAAACTTCATGCATGATTTACCCCTATACCCTCTTTTCTTTTAACTATTTTCCATTTCATAATATAAACTATATATACTAGAATTCATTTACATCTTCATTTTCTCATACCAGAGAAAAGATATGATATTTACATAACAGGGGGGAAAAGAATGTGACAGTAATAAAGAAAAAAGGAAACAAAGTTTATCTATATATAAGGGTGGGAGTTGCAGGGCGGGGGAGAGGAAAAGTGAGAATCAAGTCGTGTCATATTCTGGTACAAACTCTCAACGTTGAATGTAATGATGATGTGTATTCATAGTGTACCAATAAAGATTTGAATTTAAAAAAAAATTTCATGCATGAAAACCAGCAGTTGACTGGATTTGCCTTGAGGGGAAGATGTAATCATGATGTGGTCATATACATGCTGAAAATGGGAGAGGTGTTTCAGGAAAATTCCGACAAAAGAATTCAAGCTCTGTTGTATGTGTACTCGCAAAGACCGGAGGGAAAGTGTGTAGGCACAGAAAGAATGCTGTGCTAAACTTCCAGGCCAGCATGCTGGGTCTGCTGAAGAACTAAAGTGCTCTCTTCTCCTGTTCTACGTAGCTATGGCAAAATTCCACAGGCTGGGTACTTTACAAAGAAAAAACCTTTACTCACCACAGTTCAGGATGCCAGGAAGTTCAAGCTCAAAGTGTTCACTGGTTTTTTTTAATGCAGTGTAGATAGCAGAGGGTAATAACAAAGGGTACATGGTGGAAACGCACGAGAAAGAGAGGAAGATAGAAGAGAAGGGAGGAAGATGCGGAAAATGAGGCTGTTGTTTATATTCAGACTCCCCCAAAAGCTTATGCATTCACAAATGAGGCTTGGGGCGGTGGCTGGGTCACAGGTGTGCGCTGCTGGATTAGTCCACCGATAGGTTTCGGGCAGCATGTGAAGCTGGGAGGTGCAGCTTGTGCGCATGAGCGGAAGTATGTCTGCCTACCCCGCCTCCTCCCTTATTTATTTACGGAAATCCAGATAAACTGCTTGCCTGGAGCTAAAGTTGGGAACAAGGATTAACTAAAATCAGATATTAGGGAATTGATAAATTGTACACTGATGATGAGTAAATTTTATGGAATGTAAAGTACATTTTAATAAAGTTATTAAAATAGGAAAATGTGATTAGAGGTAAACATTAGGAATTTTTATATAAATGTATACTATGAATTTTAAAGTTTGAGCAATAGAGGATAGCATAAGTCGAAAATAATAAGTTATACATATATATAGTTTAAATCCTTTTGTGATGGCTCAAGACTATTGGAACTATTGGAAGAGCTAAGCGTGGTGGTGCACACTTGTAACCTCAGCGTCTGAGAGGCTGAGGCAGCAAGAAACAAGTTTGATTCCAGCTGGGGCAATTTAGCAACTTAGCAAGACTCTGTCAAAATAAAAATAAAGCACAGATGGTACAGCTCAGTATCTCTATCTCTCTCTCTCTCCAAGGTCTCGCTTTATAGTTCAGACTGACCTTGAACTTACTATGTAACCCAGGCCAGGCTCAAACTCACAGCAATCCTTCTGCCTCTGCCTCTGCCTCTGCCTCCTGAGTGCTGGGATTACAGGTGTGAGCCACCATGCCCAGCACTGTAGTATGTGGTACCAGGGATCGAACTCGGGATCTTGCACTTGCCAGGCAGATGCTGGAACCACTGAGCTAAATTCTCAGCCCAGTATTTCTCTTCACCTCACCTCCTCGTACTGGGGATCAAACTCAGGACCCTGTACTTGTGCGGCATGCTAAATCCCGGGCAGATATAGCTCAATATAAAGGTTCTAAGTTCAAGCCCCAATAATACACAGTCAGACAGATAGACAGACACAATTGTTATAAGCATGTTTAATGATGTTCATCAAATAAGTCAATTTGCACAACTGTTAGTAAACTTGTGGTCTCTACATCAGCACTACATACATGTGTGCATCAAAGGAGGTCTAGGAGTCCCTAGTATCTCTCAAAAGAAATGAGAGTTACACCAGGCCTGCTCTCCAAGCCAACAGCCATCCCTTATTTCAAAGACAATTTTATGAGCTTTAAATATTAGAATAATAATTATTATAAAGTTCTCAAATGTAGTTTTCACACTGTAAGTTTATGACACAGAGACAGGAAAAGGAAGAGGAAGAGTTGAAGAGAGACAGAGAAAGAACTTCCCAACTGAAATGGCTCTGTGGGTAGCATTTCTGAGCAGGGCTGCTGAGGGAGGGGTGCATAAAGTACAGGAGAAAAAAAAAAAAATTCCACCAAAGAAAAGTAGGAAGCAGGTCAGATTTAAGGACTTGGAATTTTTACCACATAAAATGGGAAGTACTTGAGTCTTGTCTCCTGTGTAGGAAGACCATTTCCCATTGCATTCATGCAAATTGGGTTTACGTGTCCCATAGCGATGAGTGGCTAGAAAAGATAAGAAGTGTCCCCGCCTCAGTGTCTGTGAGGCCCACTGAATTCTGCACAGTTAGGACCCCAAGCACAGAGGCTTAGACCACCTCCCATCCAGCGTGGAGTAGCTGAGTCCTCTGCTAAGATCGTTTGGGCGGAAATTGCCAGGGCTGTGAGGTCTTCTGGAGATTCTGAGGAAAATTAGCTTCCAGGTGCACACAAGTTGTTGACCCAATTTAGCTGCTTGTGGTGGAAGAACTCAGACCCTTGATCCTCCGCCCACATTCAGCCCCTGGAAGCTGCCCACATACTCTTCGAAGGAAAAGACCTATCCTTTCTAAGGACTAGGCCAGGCCAGGGGAGATGCTGTTCATATCTTGGTTTTTGCTGTTGTGGGAGTTGCTGTGTTTGTTTGTTTGTTTGTTTGTGGTCCTAGCAGATTGAACCCAGGGAGAGCTGAGTGATATTTTTATCCCTTTTTCTAATTTTTGTTTTGAGATAGGGTCTTACCAAGTTGCCCAGGCCGGCCTCAAGCTTGTAATTCTGCCTTTGCCTTCTGAGTGGCTGGGATTTAAGCATGCATCACCGTATCTTTGTGCCGGTGTATCTGGGACCTTAAATAGCTACAAATCCCTTCATAACAGTTTGTAAGTCAACGCTGGGCTGAATATCTGAGGAAAGGTGTCTGTCACATAAGCTGGGAGCCTGGACGACCACACTGGAATTCTGCCCACCACGAGTCTCTTAGGGAAGAGTCTCCAGTCTCGCTAAGTGGTCTGTGGGGTGGTGATGCCAACCCCTGGGGAACGCTTGGGAAATCTTTGGGCAAATATTTCATCATGTGGTCAGGGAGGGAAGGTTCCCCTGGTGTCTGCTGCTCAGGACGAGATTGCCAGAAATGGTCTCCCCTAACGAGGAATCCAAACTGCATTTACCCAGCATGCACGGGGGTGAAAAGAATCCCTGTGTACTTTTCTGAGCCTGTATTTAAAGTAATTTGTGCAAATTCCATGACCCTGACTTGAACATGTATATCACGTGCTCCATAAATAGGTACAATTAGGTATCACTTAAAAATAAAAACAGACAATTCAAGGATTCTGATGAAAGATTTTGTTACATTGAAACTCAAAGAATGCTTTCAGTTTCTGAATCTAGAATAAAACTTCCCGTCCTTCCCAAATTTTTCTTTTACCAGTTCTGATTGTTTCATAATCTTTCTAATAAGTGTTTCATTAAAAATGAATCACTACTGTATTTTAAGAGTGCCCCAAAAAAGCACTAAAAGAGAAAAAAATTTATTACAATGAATTTTAGTAAGTAAAAAAAAAAAAAAAATGAAGATCTTGGAAAAATTCTTAGTCCCATTCCAAGATTGCTTTTCCAAAGTGACAATATTGGTAGTATAGCCACCAGGGAATAAGGCTAGAAGGATCTATGTATCCAGATGGATATTTATTCCTTAAAACTGTTACCATAAAGTAGCAAGTCTTACTTTATTGATGCTACTAGTTTTGGGGCTGTAGGAGACAAATTTTGAAATATAAATGACTAGTGAGATTTGAGTCTATTTCAAAAATAAAGAAGCTGGTAAATAGAGCGAGAGAGAAAGAAAGAGGAATTGTCACCCCCAACTAATTAATGTCATTGTTGGGACCAAGTCCATTTCTCTTAAAGGGAGCATCAAGCCAGTTTATATGAAAACACTTAAAAATTAACTTTGTCTAACTGAAGTATTGAGGAAAATATTCTGTTTCCACTATTTCCTAGTATTAAGATGGTTTGGAAAGCACCATTTTAGTAGATACAGAATTGATTATATAACTTCCAGTATGTTTGGGATAAAATCTAATTCAACACAATGACTCATGGACTTGTGTTTTCATCATGGCATATTGCTGTGTTTATGGCAAAATAAGTAGGACCCGCTCAAACTATCAATGGACGAACCAGAAATTCGTGGTTCACGCGGCAGCTGTGGCCTATATCTGACAAGGTCGTCCAATTCAAAATACTGGATGAAAATGAAAGTTCAGCGGTGCAGAGGTTCCCTAGCACGGGTGAAGCCCTGGATTCACTCTCCCAAAAGAGAGGAAAAGAAGAATGAAAGCCCACGTGCCTTTCTGCCTGTCTCACCTTGCCTCAGAAACGGCAGTCACCAAAATGCTATTGCTAATTCCAGTCGAGTCCACCGGGCTACAAAATAGCTATTCGTTTTCCTATGCTGCCACCTATTGGATAGAATGAATATAGCACCGAATAAATCCTTTGCCTTCCACGTGTGAATCCTTATGTCTAGTAGAAGCCACTCCCATCAAATTTGGATTTAAACATCAAATACTGGAGAGTCAAAGGTTGCTTACTTTAACTACTACAGATACCTTCATTTTGATCAACATGAGTGAATCGCAGTTCTCAAAACACTTCTGTCCTTAGAAAGTTATTCTTCAACCTTAAACTACTAGCAGTTCACCAAGGCTAAACCACAAAGGTCCTTAATACATGCCGGCCAGTGGAGAAATCAAATAGGTGAACAAGTCAAGGAATTAAAAAGGTAATCATGTCGTTCGAGTAGCACAAAGAAAACAACTTTCAAACTCTGTTGTATGTGTACTCGCAAAGACCGGGGAGAAAGTGTGTAGGCACAGAAAGAATGCTGTGCTAAACTTCCAGGCCACCTGGAAGTCATTACTCAGCATGCAGAGTTCTCAGGAAACTGAAGGTGTTCCTAATACTGAGGCTTACGCGAATATGAAAATGATTGTTTTAAGTTGTAAAGTAGGGCTACAGTGGAGCCCACTGAAAAATGTATTAGAATACAGAAGACTAAATGAGTAAGCTGTACTCGCTTCACTTATAAGCTGAAAGCAAGCTAGACTTAACCAGCTGCAGCTCACGGAAAAATGTGCAGTTCTAAGGGAAAGAACACATAGGCTTTTTAAGATTACAATAATAATGTAGTGATTTAGGAAACTTAGAAAATGAGGATAGAAAGTTTAATTGCCCATAATCTCAAAGCTTGAATTTTCCACTACGCAAGCAGCAAAGTTGAGAAAAAAATGTACTTAGTGCTTCTAGTACAACATGTACTTAGTGCTTCTAGTGCATCATAGTCAAACCAAAAATTTAACTTGAGAAAACCCGTCCAGGCTGAGACAGTCCCATGTCATATCTCCTCAAAGAAGAACCATGTGTCACGTCAGACTGTACCTCTTTCACTCGGACAACACAGAGGACTTGTGTGACTACATTAAAGCTTTTGTCACTGGGCTCTATTTTGCATCTTATTTGCATAAAGTGTCACAGCCATGACACTAAAGAACATGATACCAGCAGTAAAGCGGAGAGGAAAACTGGGGACCACGGTGGAGTTAAAGACAACATTACAAAATGTGTTAAAGTCCCAGAAAAACAGGGCTGGGGATTTAGCTCAGTGGTTCCGGTTCCTGTCTTGCAAGTGCAAGGACTCGGGTTTGATCCCCAGTTTAACCACAGACAACAATGCCGAGCTTTAACTACAAGAGGGAGTCCTTGCCTCAAAAAAACAAAAAGGAAAGCCCCAGAAAAATAAATTTGTAAGTTTAATTTTTGGGCCTCAGAACCCATTATTTGGTTTCCCATTATTTTTTACGGGGAAAATATGTTCAGTTCTTAAACTTTTCTGTTTGGAGTGAATTGAGCTTGACAATTGAGACATCACTGTAACCTCTCTTTGGAAAGTGTATGAAGACAAAGAAGCAAGAACATTGGAGGAGATCACAAAAGCATGGGCCCTTAGAGCCCGGACATTCCTCCCTTCAAGTGAGATTCAGGAATAATTCCTTCTGTGGCCTTTTAACGCTAGTCTGCTCGGTTGTGAACATCAGGAACATCTCTTATTGACCAAGCGACCTAGAACAACCAGCAAACTTCACTGTACCTTAGTTTTCTATCTGAAAATTTGTAAGTATACAGCATGATTTGTTGATTAAGGAAAATGTGTAACACACTTAGAATATAGTTAGCACTCTGCTATTAAAATCCTGTTGCAAGAGGGCTAGGGATTTAGCTCAGTGGTTCCAGCGTCAGCCTTATAAGTGCAAGGTCCTGAATTCCATCCCAGGTGACCACATACAACAATGCCAGATGTGGTGACTCATGCTCACCACGAATCAGTAGCACATACCATAGTGCCAGGTGTGGTGGCTCATATCTGTAATTCCAGAACACAGGAGGCAGAGGCAGGAGGACTGCTGTGAGTCTGAGGCTTGCCTGGGCTAGTGAGCTCAGGGCCAGTCGGAACTACAAAAAGCAAGACTGTCTCCAAAAAAAAAAAATTTCATTGCTGGAACAAAATACCTGGCACCCAAAGTTAAAGGGGGAAAGATTTATTTAGCTCCAGTTTTAAGAGGTTTCAGTCCATACGTGGCTGGCTCCGAGGCACCCGGCCACATGGCAGGCAGAAGACAGCAAACGCAAGCATGAGACTGTAACAGCGTCATTCTGCCCCTTTTATCTTATTCAAACTACCAGGATTAGGAAGGTGCCAAACCGTCACTCGTGTAGGGGTTTAGTAATCACACGCCCTTAATCCTGGCATCATACTCTAGATTCACTCACCTCTGAAAAAGACTGCATGAGATTTAGGAGGGACGTCTACACGGAAGCTACAACATCTGTCTTTACAGTTAACAAGAATCTCACTAGTTTCCTAAGTGAACACTTTCCTCTATTCAAGTCTCAGGCCAATTATTACAGGGAACAGCTGTATAAACTCAAGACTCAATTAGTTATTAGTCAAAAAGGGAGGTGCTGAGCATCAGGTGGCTCTACCTGTTGAACTCTAGAAAGTCACCTTCATCTCCAAAGATGAATACACTCTAGGGAACAATGAATTAAGGGAAGCTGACTGCGCAGATGTTTCGCAAATCCCTGGAGAAATAGTTTTCAGAGTCACACCATCACAGAAGTACCTCCCTTCACGTGGAACTCAGAGTGGACAGAGTTGTCACACTGGATGGAAACTTCTAAAGACCCTCCTGACACAGCTTCAGGACATAACATAAAGTATATTTAAAGAGATGACAGAGGCCAATTCCTTCACCCAAAGGCAGAAATAGAGAACACAAACAATTCTGACAAATCGTAAGGCCTGCTCTTTGACTCTCATCCTGGAACAGATGCTGTCAGGTAGTCAGTCCATCGTCTGAGTCCTGTTTTCCTTAGTGATTAGTCATGAGAACCAGGGAGTGTAACCCAACCATCGTGTTTCTTCAGAGGAACTGAAGTTTCCCTGCGCAGCTCGGGTTAAAGTCACTCACATCCCCTGCTGAGCCTTCTGTGGGGTGGCACGCTAAGGCACACTAGTTTGAGATCATCTGAATAGACATGCTTTTGCACAAAATATCAAGACTGACAGGGGCCGGGGATTTGGCTCAGTGGCTCTGGCACCTGTCTTGTAAGCACAAAGACCCAGGTTCGATCCCCGGTTAACCACATACCATACTGAGCATGGAGACTCACCCCAGCAGCAATCAGCACCACATACCACAGTGCTGGGCGTGGTGGCTCATGCCTGTAATCCCAGCACTCGGGAGGCAGAGGCAGGAGGATCGCTGTGATGTGAGTTGGAGGCTGAGCTCAGGGCCAGCCTGAACTACAAAGCAAGACCCTGTCTCAAAAAAAAAAAGAAGACGACTTACAGCCCCCTTTAGCCATATAATTTGAATGGGAGCACTTTCTTCCAAGGGATCAAGATATCCTTCACTTAAAAGTTGTAATTGGAAGAAAATGTGGTATAAACACACAGAAATGTGTAGTGCATCTTAAAGAACAGTATCTTGGCACGTACAACATGAACAGAAGTGGAGGTTATGTGAAATAAGACGGAACACATTGGCAGCAACAAGTTGGGCCACAGGGGTGAGGCCCTCCAGGACTCAGATCTCACTCCGCGTCTTGGGTAACAGGCCCGAGGCACAGTACGTAAGGCCGGCCCTGCTGGGTTTCACTTTTGCTTCGGTGTGCTCCTTCTCTACCCTTCTATTCCTCCCTTTGAGGATGGGAATGTTCACCCAGTTTCACTGTGTTGGGAATATAGAACAAGCTCTTCAAATTTTTTACAGCTAGAAGTTTGCCTTGAGTCTTACAGGAGACTTTAGATTGTAGAGCCATACTGAAACTTGCAGCAAGAAGAGTATATTTTTTTATTTTATGAGGGCTAGTTGTATCATGGTAAGCAGAATAATGCTCTGTGATTATTTGGAGATTAATTAAGGAGACATGGTTGAGTGTCATGGTGATAAGTAAAGAGTGACAGGGTAAAAGGACTGTCAACTTGGTCAGTTCAAGAGCCCCGTGGGAGATTGGCGGGTCCAGGTGTCATGGCAGCGAGGTCATCAGTGCGCTGTCTGGTCCATTAGCCTTTTCCTGGCTGTCTGTTCCCTGCTTTAACTGCAGCTCTGAAGTAAGTAGCTTTGCTCTACCAGCCTCTTCTGCCACGGTGCTCCTGCCTCAAACCAGTCAGCCAGGAAGGAATACCTCCAAGACTATAAGCAAAACATGACCTCTTCTCTGCATTGTGTGTCCTAGTACAGGAACACTGACTAACACACACAAGCTACAGGGATAGAAAAGAAAGCACAGGAAGAATGAGTGGAGGTCACGCCAATCCTAAGAGGTCGGATAGAGAATTCCTTAGGCCTTAACGACAACTGAGACTAACACCATAGAAATGATCAGTATTTTAAAACATTTTAGTAAAATCTTTGTGGGATCTAACCCCATAGCTGAATATGTAATTTTTATTAAAATGGTTCATATGCAAGTATCTTTTAGAGTGAACGAAGTCAAACCTTACATTTCACTGTTTTGAAATTTCTTCAAAATATTTACTTCTCTGTATCTCTTGAGTTATTTGAGTGTTTTTTGTTGTTTTTGAAACAGAGTCTTGCTATGTAGCCCAGGCTGGCCTCAAATTCATGGTGATCCACCTGCCTCAGCCTCCCAAGTTTTGGAATTACAGACATGGGCCACTATGCCCAGCACTACATATCTTTTTCTTTAAAAACATTATGTGAAAAAGAAAATCAAGTTTTTCCTGTAAAAATTAAAAATGCCTGGGGCCGGGGAGTTAGCTCAGTGGTTCC
>PVIR01020934.1:0-29974 GCA_004026965.1 Petromus typicus | reverse complement strand
ACTACCGACCCAGAGGAAGCCCTGAGGATAATAAACACCTATTTTGAAAATTTATACTTTAATAAAATGGAAATTGTAGAAGAAATGGATAGATTTCTAGACACATATGAACTTCCAAAGCTGAATAAAGAAGATATAGAAATGTTAAATACCCCAATATCAATCTGTGAAATTGAAAATGTAACTAAAAACTTGCCACCAAAGAAAAATCCCTGGATCTGATGGTTTTACTGTGGAATTCTATAAAACTTTTAAAGAAGAGTTAGTGCCTATCCTTCTGAAACTCTTGAATGAAATTGAAAGGGAAGCAATACTCCCAAATTCATTCCTGGAAACAAACATTACCTTGATTCCAAAAGCAGAGAAAGACCCAACCAAAAAAGAGAACTACAGGCCAATATCCCTAATGAACATCGATGCAAAAATCCTCAGTAAGATCCTGGCAAACAGAATACAGAGAATTATCAAAAAGATTATACACCCTGACCAAGTTGTATTCATCCCAGGGATGCAAGGATGGTTCAACATACGTAAATCAATCAATGTTATACACTACACTAACAGGCTCAAGGACAAATACCATATGGTCATCTCAATTGATGCAGAAAAAGCGTTTGACAAAATACAACACCATTTATGTTCAAAACCCTACAGAAGATTGGAATAGATAGTCTGTATCTCAAACTAATAAAAGCTATCTATGAGAAACCATCAACTAGCATCATACTAAATGGTCAAAAATTGAAACCTTTCACACTAAGATCATGAACAAGACAAGGATGCCTTCTCTCACCACTTCTGATCAATATAGTTCTGGAAATATTAGCCATAGCAATTAGGCAAGAGAAAGAAATAAAAGGAATAAAGATTGGAAAAGAAGAAGTTAAATTGTCATTATTTGTTGATGACATGATACTCTATCTAGAGGATCCTAAAAACTCAATTAAAAAACTGCTGGACCTAATCGCCAATTTTAGCCATGTAGCTGGTTACAAGGTCAATGTTCAAAAATCAATAGCCTTTTTATACACAAACAGTAGACCCACTGAGATAGAAATTTGGGAATCAGTCCCTTTCACAATAGCACTCCAAAAAATAAAATATGTAGGAATTAATCTAACAAAAGAGGTGAAAGACCTCTACTCTGAAAACTATCGCACTCTGAAAAAGGAAATAGAAGATGATATCCAAAAATGGAAAGACATACCTTGCACCTGGGTAGGAAAAACCAATATCGTCAAAATGGCTATGCTCCCAAAACTACTCTACACATTCATTGCAATCCCGATAGAAATTCCAACAGCATATTTCATATATCTAGAGAAAAAAAATCCAAACTTTCATCTGGAACCACAAAAGACCTAGAATATCAAAAGCAATTTTAAGCAAGAGGGACATGGTGGGGTATTATCACAACCCCGAACCTGAAACTATACTATAAAGCCACCATGATAAAAACAGCCTGGTATTGGCAAAGTAACAGACCTGATGATCAGTGGAGTAGACTAGAAGATCCAGAAACTACTCCAGATACACTGAGCCACCTCATCTTTGACAAAGGAGCCAAAAATCCTCAATGGAAGAAAGATAGCCTCTTTAACAAATGGTGCTGGAAAAACTGGGCTTTAACTTGCCAAACACTAAAACTAGATCTAACTCTTTCACCATGTACCAAGCTAAAATCAATGTGGATAAGAGACCTAAATATTAAAACAGACACTCTAAACCTACTACAGAACAGTTTAGGTATAACTCTTGAAGACATTGGCTTAGGGAAAGACTTCTTGAACAAAACCTCTGTAACACAGGAACTTGCAGAAGAAATCAGAAAATGGGACCTCATTCTTTTAAAAAACCTTCTGCACAGCAAAGGAAACCACCAGCAGAGCAAAAAGGCAATCAACAATGTGAGAAAAACCTTTACCAGCTGTTCTTCAGTCAAAGGGTTACTTTCTAGAATATATAAAGAGCTCAAAAAAAAATATAAGCCCACCCAAATTTAATAACCCAATTCAAAAATGGGCATCTGAAATGAACAGATATTTTTCAGAGGAAGAAGTAAGAGCAGCTAAGAAACATATGAAGAAATGTTAAACATCATTAGTCATATGAGAGATGCAGATGAAAACAACACTGAGGATTTCATCTCATTCCACAAAAACTAGGTGCTATTTCAGAATTGGCCAGCAGCAAATGTTGGCGAGGCTGGGGAGAAGAAGGAACCCTTCTCCAGTGTTGGTGGGACTGTATACTCGTACAACCCCTGTGGAGATCAGTTTGGAGATTCCTCAGAAAGCTAGGATTGGAGGTCCCATTTGACCAGGCCATTGCCCTGCTAGGTTTATACACACAAGAATTAAAAGACTCATATCACAGTGACATTTGTGCACCCATGTTTATAGCAGCCCAGTTTGTGATTGCTACATCTTGGAAACAACCCAAATGTTCATCAACTGGAGATTGGATAAAAAAGCTGTTGTTCTTCTACAGAATGGAGTGTTACTCTGCCATAAAAATGATAAGTTTTGAATCATTTCTACTTAAATGGACATACCTTGAGGATATCCTCGTAATGAAACTAATAGGTCACAGATAGGTAAATATTGCATCTTTTCTCTGTTATGAGAAATTAAAGATGTAAATTAGTTCTAGAATTGTATGTTATATATTGTGAAATTGAAAATACTCAAAGCATAATAGAGTGAAGGGGGAAAAATAATGAGATTATAACAAAAAAGAAAGGAAACAAATTTTATGTATATAGGGTGGTGATAGGGTGGGTAGGGCTATGGGAAAAAATGTGAAGTTGTGTCTTATACTGGTACAAATACCCATTGTGGAGTGCAATTATGATGTGTATATGTAATGTGTCAATGAAGACTTCAATTAAAAAAAAAAGTTATAGTGTCCGCTTAATGCCACCTTTTCATAGAAGTAAGTACATTTTATTGGCAAGTTTAGCTTAATCTCTAAATTCTTCATGTTTATAAATTTTCATAAAAATGGTTTCAAATAATTTGCTTTTTAAACTATAAGTAGGAACAAAGTTATATTATTTTGTTATTAATTATATTATGATGAGTTATTATATGATTGTAATTGAATACAAAGCTTTTGTGTGTGTGTGACAGCCTCTTGCTTTGCAGTTCAGGATGGCCCTGATCTCAGCCCTGAACTCACAGCAATCCTCCTGCCTCTGCCTCTTTATTGTTGGGATTACAGGTGTAAGCCACCATGCCTGGCACTGTGGTATGTGGCATTGCATCTGGGTTTTAGTCACTGTGCCTAGCATTGTTGTATGTGGTTAGTGGGGACTGAGCCTGGAGTACTCAGGACCTTCCACTTGCAAGCAGGCACGAGAACCACTGAGATAAATCTCTAGCTATACAAAGCACTTTTTGATCTTCATTTGCTAACCTAACATGGACTATCTTAATTGTCTTGATTATCAAAATTCCTTGCTATTCTTTTGTCTCTCTCTCAACAAATTTCACTTCTACATAAGCTCATAAATTACTGAAGTCTGACTATCATAGGTCAACAGTGTGAAAATTTTATGAGAAAATTGACTAATTTGGGAGGATCACTACAGATTCTACTACTAAATACCCATGCACAAAGGTTGTTTCTGACTTGAGGACTTGAATAGATAGTGTGTTATGGATTAATTTTCTGTCCACTCTGTAAGAAGAAGTGCGATTGCTAGAAGTCAGCTTTCTGAGTAGTTAGGGTATTATAAAACAGTTAATAGCTATTTGGTAGTCAAAATTACCCTGAGAAGTGTCCTACACATCTTTTAATTTAAAAGCCAAGTCATTTCTGTGGCTTTAAGAAACTATAAAGTTCTTACTCTAACATTTCAAGGGTATTGATTAGGTACTTGGAAAAGGCAAGAAAAAATAATACAGGTTTGA
Organism: Petromus typicus; assembly: GCA_004026965.1. Classification (NCBI taxonomy): domain Eukaryota; kingdom Metazoa; phylum Chordata; class Mammalia; order Rodentia; family Petromuridae; genus Petromus; species Petromus typicus. Next base: position 26,060 of record PVIR01020934.1, on the reverse strand, counting down.
CAAATTGCTGTGTGCAGTTTCATAAGCAATGAACAAAAAAATAGGCATTTTCACCCATTTTTGGGCAGATGGTAAATGGCAACAGCAGAGATTTCAAATATAGATGTAGCACATATATATTGCAAACAGCTGTAATAGCTAAAATACATGCCAGAAGACTTAATCATTCTGAATTTTTTTCCAATACATGCTAGCATTCAAAAATAGACTTCTCTTTCCTACAATTGCTATAGAATTATTTGAAAGAGACAAGTGTATCTGTGATGTAAGATCTTTGCTGTGTGCTGATGAGGCTATAGTTTTGACTCTTTCATAATTGGCCAATGATCCAAATTGTCATTATGTGTGATTTTTAATGTGTATAACTCATGACCAGGTGTGACTTCTTGTTTTTGCTACTGAGTTGGCTGATTCAATTGTTTTTCTGTGCGGTGACAGAACCAACACTAAATATCTGGGTGAAAATGAATGCTGAAATGAACATGTGTCTTACTGCATGTCTGCATCTGTCTTTAGGTAGGAAGACTAGCTATGATTTTAATAATATGGTCCCCACCCTGGAGGAGTTCTTACATGACTCCTTGAAATTTTAAAAATCTGAGCGTATGCATTTTAATTAAGAAGGTCTTCATGGTATTTCCGTTTGATTATTTGTTATGCTAAGAAGGAAGTAGCTGGGGCTTTTTCAGCTAAGAAGGTGGGGGGGAATAATCTATATTATTTCAGACATTCAAGGGAAAAAAAACTTGCTGGCAATTATCAGCAAGTTAAAAGTTTTTAGACTCTAGCTATGAACTTCACAGAGTCTTATCTGTGACTTAATTATGGTAGAGAGGGATTCTCCTAGGTCCCCTAATACCTGGCTGAGAAAGGAGGCTGGAGTTCGGAGTTTGTGATGGCCTTGGTTCTGACACCTGCGAACTGGTGTGAATTTGACTAACTGTCCTCACCAGGGACTTTGCTGTAATATTTATACTGTTTAACTCTAAAAAAGGAATTAAGCGAGATAATGGGTGTTTAATACGTTTTAAAAATTCAAGTGTGATATTCAAATGTACATGAAGGATATCAGCTATTACCACTTCCTACTTCCTGGCCATTCAAGCATATAAGAGCTTTGACTAGAATTTCATGCCATTCCTTTTTCTTCTTGTTCCAAATTATTTCTTGGTGTTCTCTTCACTCCATGGCTATTACTTTCTCTCCACATTTTCCTGTCCCACTTGACATCCTCTCACAGTTCTTCAGGCCTGGCATTATCGAACTAACTTCATCTTTTCCACAACCCATAAGAATTTAGAAAAACCAAATGCAGCACTTTCTCATCCAATGATTAAGGAAGCATTTCTACACAGTATAAATACATGCAAGTGAATAGATTAAGAAAAAAGATAACAGTTAATATAAATGTTTTATTTATTCTTCAGTTACTAGTTCAAGTGGGTAATATTTTTGCTTTCACCCAGCTTACTTAGAGCAGAACAAAAATAAATATGAACTAACATGGTTTTCTGTTTTACTGCTTCCGCTCCTTTTTATTTTCAATGTATTAGAAAATTCAACCATTACAAATCGGCATTAAAACAGAAAGAAAAACAATATCATTTCTTAATGCATAAGGTTCCCCTAGGCAGAATGAAAGCATTTGTGTAGAAAGTCTATGCATCATTTAAGGAATTAGACTAAAATATTTCATTTGCTCATTCACATATCAACAATTTCTTTCCTGAGAGAGGATGAGATAAAAACTCTCTTTGGGTAAGTGTAAAAGCATGGAAGATACAGCTGAAGGTTCTGAAAGGTTTGTGCTCTAATACTCTCACTTTCCCAGTAAATCCCTGAGCGATATCAGATTCTACAAGCTATAATGAACCTCTGGTCCTGCTTGGACATAGGAATGGGAGAAATCAAGCCAAGGCAGCAAGATGGTAGCATTATATGTGGGCATTTCATGGAGCTTTCTTAGTTCCTGTGACCTCATTGTGGTCGTGAAGGTCACCTGGATATACATGTGCTTCTAGGAGTCAAGTACATGAGAGACAGTGAAGCTCAAGTGAGTTGGGCAGGTGGTAAATGGAAGCTCTGGTGGGCCAGGCAGTGGAATGAGACAGCAAGAAGTGGATATGTACACTCATTCTCCTTTGGAGGTACTGACAATAGCTGCAACTTGATGATGGAAGCTTCTTTTTTTTTTTAATTATCTTTATTGGTACGTTAAATATACACATCATGGTTGCACTCCATAATGGGGATTTGTACCAGTATAAGACACAACTTAATTCTCATTTTTTCCCATAGATGATGGAAGCTTCTTTTCAGTGGATGTTGTGTAGATGACAGAGAATGGTAAAGCTGTGTTTACTTATTGCTATTTCATCATTAAATTTTTTGCTAAGTGTCTATGTTTTTAGGGACAGCCAGAAAGTGCTGTGTCTCAAAAAGTTGTAAATGCAGTCCTGGAGAAAAACAATAAAATTACTGTTATGTAGCATATTTTATATATGTTGTATATATTCCTCCCACTATAATATATTTTCTAAGACAGAAGGACTTTTCAAACATTTCTATCATTAATAACAAAATTTACCACATACATAACAGATACCTAAAAAATACTCCTGCAACAAATGGCCAGAATAATGAGATTGTTTACGTAGATATGATTATAAAATACTTTTTTATTGCATCTGCATTGATGACTGAAATATTACCATCTGCTGGAGAGTCATAACAGAGTAATGTCTATTCAGCTTTCAGATCATCTTTATATATCTAAAAGCAGGGCTGGAGAATGGAGGTAAAAGTCTTTTCTTCATTTCTGTCTACTTAGTGTTGAGAACATTGTTATTTCTTAAAGAAATAATAATAGTAACCATCCTAGTGCTCTGTTGGCAGAAGGGAGAAGCCTCTATCTTCATTTGTGCATGTATAATGGAGATACAGAATGGATGCCTGCAGCCTTGACTTTGCTCTCCAAACCTCTGCTACCTCTTTCAGTTGTCACTTGTCATATGCAGCTACTGGGTGAACTACAAGCGCCTATCCAAAGGGAAATGCACTGCAGGTACAGAGTACACACTGGGTTTCAGAGACTCACTACAATAGGGTAAAATAACCCTAGACTTTAAAAAAAATATTTGCTATATTTTAGAGTGGTATTATATATATATTATATATCAGGTTAAATAAGACCCATTGTTAACATGAATGTCAGCATAAGACCGATGTAATGTCTGGGGTTGCAAAAGGAAATGAGGCACTCAGGGATGAGTTCCAGCAGGGAGAACAGCCTTGGACTGAACCACCAAGTCATCTTCCAGCAGCTCTTTTATTGTGGAGCTAATACAAAGTAGCACCACATGGATAAAAACAGAAGAGGTGGCCCAGGTAGTACTTCCTGATTCCTATCCCAGTGTCTGTTTATGGATTTTGTTTGCAAGATTCAGTAACACAAAACTTAACAAGATGTCCGGGGAACATCCTGTGAACTGGTGATAAGGAAACTCAGGAGTTCTGCATAATGAGCTCTGTAGAAGTTCTGCTTAACTGGTTGCCCCAGGAAACTGCTAAATGGCTACATTCTTCCCTACATGCATTACTTTCCTCCTGCGTTTGGCAGATAGAAAATCAGAAGTTTTGTATCCGGGGTAAGTCTATGCACTCTGGCTTTGAACAGCACTGTTCCAACTATTTGCTGAGACACCACTCACTGGTCCCTTCTGTGGGCCACAGATGGGGTTTCATACTCCTGTCTTAGGTGCTGACACTGGGGCTCCAGTGACTTCCTCCATCCATTTCTGCTGCACTGGGGAGGAGGAAGCCTAGCGGATGAATTACTTAATCATTCCGATAAGCTCTACTTACTTTGGGAATTCACTGCTTTTAGATCATAGGTCAAGGAGAGAGTCAATTGAATGACTGACTTTATAGTTAAAAATTATATGTCGTTCTTAATTCTGTAAATTATGCATTTTTATTCTGGTAGACACAGGTTCTTTTCCATTATATTAAACACAAAGTTAGCAACATACTCATCACAGGAATGTGCCTGCTTCTTTCTTATGCATTGTTTACCAATGGAAGGTCTATTTCAGGAGGCAGCTCATATGGGTCGGGCATATTTTGGTTAATGTAGAAAGATATCCACTGTCATATGGCTTCCAAAGACAGCAGTAAGAACCGGAGGGGAGGGGATATAACATTCCTAATCATCTCAGGCAGGGACAAAGCTTGACCTTACAAAGAGCTAAATTGACATTATGAAGAACTGCACTGCTTAGTTTCTGATGTTGTATATACAGGATTAGTTTAAAGGATAATTTCAGGAATTACATGGTTAAAGCGACCATGTAAAAATTCTGTTTAGAAAAAGGACTTATATTCACCTAGGTCACCTAGACAGGCAGACTGTACTAATCAAATCACTTGGATGATTACTGTCATTTCCACATCTTTAAATTTGTGTAGTTCAAGTTGTGTAAGAAGAAAATTGTATTTGAAGAGGATCACCTGATTTAACATGTTCGCTTTAGCAAAGATGACAGCTAAAGAGGTGAGGTTCCGCACTGCAAAGATTTCATGGTGACCCAGCTTAAAACCAGGTTGTCCGGCCTTCCAATTTTTCCTTCATGGATTCTGAAGGTAGAAAAAATTTCAAACTGTCTTTGAATCTGTCCACTACTTTAGAAATCAAATAAAATTACAACAACTAATTGCTTGTTCATTTTTATTTTTCTCATTGAGTATCAATTTGAGTCCCTACAATTAGAAATACTCCTGAAAAGTTGGAGAATTTATTTTGCAAGCCATAACATTTATAACTATTTATATATGTCCAATGTAATGCATGCTTGTGTTATAAAAAAACATGGAAACCAAATTGATGTCACAAAATGTGACTATAACAATTTTGACATGTCTGTGATGAAACTGCAGAACTCAGCTGAGTACTGAATGCTTTATTTCCTTAGCAATACTTACTTGAAAATATTTTCTTTTTAACCAGTGAAACTTTATGAGAAAAATTGTCTTAATCTTGCTTTACAAGTAGGTTTTAGTTTTCCTTCAGGACTTGCATGAAGTTTAGGGTTTTTTTCAAGTCACTGAAGCAGCTGTAGTGACTATTGTACTGTTTATACTTGCAGTTTCTATTTTCAGTGTGGTTTATCCTGGTGCATTCTAGTGGTCAATGTGTCCTCCCAGGACCTTTTGACTTGGCTTCCAAGATGGCTTCCCGCTTTCCCTTCCTGTCTTTTCTTCCCTGCTACTCTTGGGCAGTAGATCTGTTGTCATTGTCACTTAACTTAGAAGAAAATAGCATATTTTCTTGCATATGCCTTAATTTTTTTACTATCCAGTGTAGTGTCTGCTATTTGTAAGACATTGTGTTTGATTATGTGAAGGTAAGAATGTGAATGACGGTATCAAGATTCATGATGGAAATTGCACAAAATTTATTTTCCTTGAGGAGACTGAAAATGATTATTTTTGTATTTGTTTTCTCTTTTGAGGATATTTAAGCAAGCCTATTAGAATCCAAAATGTTTTGAATTTAAACTATCTTACTTTGTGCATGGGTCATTTCTTTATTACATAAGTACAATTTCACCCTACTTTGTAAGTTGTTAAAAATGCTAATCTTTTCAATAACTTAGAGTAACATAAACCGTTACTGTGAAGTGTTTGTCATGTACTTTATAAAACTGGCAAAAATGAATGAAAGAATGCATGAAAATTTAAGCTAACACATTAAAATGTATGATTTATATTAAGAAGTTGTCACAGGGCCGGGGAGTTAGCTCAGTGGTTCCGGCGCCTGTCTTGCAAGCGCAAGGACCCGGGTTCAATCCCTGGTAACCACATACCTATAATGGGTGTGGAGACTCATGCCCAGCAGCAATCAGTACCACATACCACAGTGCTGGGCGTGGTGGCTCACGCCTGTAATCGCAGCACTCGGGAGGGAGAGGCAGGAGGATTGCTGTGAGGTGAGTTTGAGGATGAGCGCAGGGCCAGCCTGAACCACAAAGCGAGACCCTGTCTCAAAAAACCTAAAAAAAAAAGAAGTTATCACAAAGACTGAAAATGCTACTCAGAAATAATTCAGTGCTTTTATCCCAGCAGTAATTTACTCTTTCTAAATAAGAGAGGATTATTTCAATTTGCAACCATGCCTGAACATGTGTTTTGTTTTGTTTTGTTTTGTTTTTTTAATTTACCACCAATCCCTGCAGCTAAAGTATGGAAAATGGGAAGAGCAATTTTTATGATGCCTTTTCTGAAATGAAGGTTGCCATAAAGCAATTTAATAACTATGCCTAATGTAGAGTTTTCTATCTCCATCCTAAGTTTCTCTTTTATCCCTCTTTAGTAAAACCATTATCTTATAGAGTTATGGACAAATACTAAAATGATATTTTTATTTTTGCTTCTTAAATGCCTTGATATGTGTACATATTATTTATCAATAGATATTTTATTAAGATGTTAGTTTTCAGATGAAATACTTTATAGCGTATCATGCATATCAATTAAATACATGGCTTACTTTATATCTATATGTATAGGATGGCTAACAAATTTAAATAAATATTTCAATAAAGTTTTTAATAGTAAATAATTGCAAATAGTAACCAGTAATATTTACTGTACCTGTTTTTAGATTAAAGCCTATTTTGATCTCTCAAGAAATTTAATGAAATGTATAATTCATCCACATGGGGAATATGTTTTAGTTCAAATCTCAGTTACACAGTATTGATCTGGACTCAGAATACATTTCTCTTCTTCACATGTAGGGGAGCATAAATAGCAAGCAAGAGGGAAGTAGACTAAAAATTCAGAATGTTCGACCTAAACTTAGAAAGATACAAAATCGACACTGAGTAGAAGAGAAACCATTCACATGTCATAGGTAGCAGCTGTTTTTGAGAGAAAAAAGAAGAAAATCAAAGTCTCTTGAGAAACACAATTGATAAAAGCCTCAACTCTAAAGAGAAATATAAGCAACTGGCTTTTCAAAAAGGATTTCTAAAGTCACATCTCTAACAAAAAGGACACATTCATTGCTAATAAATGCCAGTCAAAAAAATTAAGAAACAAACCCTTAGCAGAAAAATGGTGAACCATTCAAACAAAAGACCATTTTTTACCGCAATAAACTGGCTTCATCATGTCTCTAAGAGATAAAGTAATTTATGACTCTTCATTCTTTTATATTTAGTTTTAAATGACTATGCAAAAATCAAGTATATAGTAAACTACACACAGTTTTCATTTCATAAAAAGATCTCAATCACTTTCATTCTTTCACAAAATTCTGAAACCAATAGTCCTATAGACATGAATTAGCCCCAGATGATTACACCAATTTTCAATGGATAGGCAGTTAATCTTAGTTACTAAGAGAATGCTCAGATTTAACCACTGAATCCCATTTATTTCCTTTTAACCTTTCTGGAGTCTATACAATTAAATATTTGAAGCCCTTACAGGAAACCCATTTATTAGATATCAGCAAACAAACCAGGGAAAGACAGATGATCCTCCTGGGAGCCAGGGAAGAGCTGTTAGCCATACTTTTAAAACTATTACACAAACTGAACACAACCCTAATCCAAATACCCACAGCATTCTTCAAAGAATGGTGAAGATAGTGCTACAATTCATATGGAACCAGAAAAGACTCAGAATAGCAGGAGCAAACTTGAGTAACAAGAGCAAAGGAGGGGGCATCAAAATCTTGAACTTTAAGTTGTATGACAAAGCTGCAGTGATAAAAATAGTAGTGTATTGGAGACAAACAAAAAACAAAACCACCCAAACCAAATCAAATAATGGAACAGAGGAGAGGATGGACTCGTTATCTGCTCTAGGCACATGCAGACACCAGACCTTTCACAAAGAGCTCAGTAAATGAGAGTTGGAGGGAAGCTTCTTTAGCAAATATTGCACAGAAAACTGGCTATTCGCATCCAAATTGAATCTAGAGCCATGTCTCTCACCTTGTACTAAATAAAATCAAATAGATAAAAGATCTAAATGCTAAAAGAGAAACATACCTGCACAAAGATAAAATGAGTAAGACTTTTAAAGAAATAGGCACATCAAGGGTTTTCTGAACAGAATTTCAATTGCATACGACATAATATCAGAAATCAACAAATGGGATGATATCAAGTGAATAAATTCTCCACATCAAAAAAACAACCAACAGAATCCAATGCAAGCCTACAGGATGGGAAATACTTTTTACCAGGTATTACTCAAATGGAAGACTAATATCTAGAATATACTGTATAAACAACTCAAAATGTAGACCCCTTCTAAAAAGACCCCTTCTAAAAGACTCAATCAAGAAACAGGGAACTGAAATCAATAGCTACTTCATGGAAGAAGTACAAGAGGTCAGTAAATAGTTGAGATACACTCAATATCACTAGTCATTAGAGAAATGCAAATTAAAGCACCACTGTGATTTCATCTTACCCTCAAAATAATGGCCATGATGAAGAAATGAAATAGGAACACATGCTTTCTCCATTGTTGGTAGAATATAAACTAGTAGTCACACAAGAAATTAATATAGACCTAAAAACTAAAACTACGGATTTCATTTGACCCAGTCAATCTCCTTCTAGATATTTTCTCTAAAGAGTTAATGATATCACACTGCAGTGATCTATATACACATATACAAAAAATGTATTTTTACAAAACAGAGCACTCCTCTGCCATAAATACCAACCTCAGTCATGTGTAGGAAAAGTGATGCACCTTCAGACTACAGTGTTAGTGAAATAAAGGAGACACATAGCTTCACGGTTGCACAGTTTCTCTTATATGAGAAACTAAAATTACAAAAAAGAATGAAATAAAAGACAACAGGAAGTAGGGAAATAGATCTTTCTCAAATGGAAAGGACATCAGGAGATGGAGAGAAGCAAAAGAAGGGAAGGGAAACGGATGAAAAATAATTAAAATGTGTATATGTAGATACCAACTCGACACCAGAAACATCAACATTAAGTACTTCAAATATGTACTAATAAGAAAAAAAAATCAGAAAATTGGAATGAAGCTCCTTGAGGACCTGTCACTGTCATCTTGTCATAATCCAGAGCTTCCATCATAATTTCCCAGAAGGTAATACTTAAAGGCAGGAAATGGTCTCATAAGTACTGAGGGAGCCCTGCACATGTAATTTTTCCATGGGAGTCTGCTAACTTCCACCGTGGACCCTGTATATGGAGTCATCTTTTTTTCCCTATGTAAGACACTTTAACTATGTCTCTTCAGATTTTATTTTGGCAGGTTTTCCCTCCTTTTTATTTCTAACATAGAATTTTTATCTAAACAGGATTTATTTGGCTCTTACTACATCAAGGAAAAAAAGATTCTTGAATGTCTCTTTTTTTTTTCTGACACCATTCAACAAATATGAGGCAGGCCAAAATATGAAATATTCACTGATATTTGATAATTATTTAATTCATTTTTGACAAGTTATTTTATGTATAAATTTCAAAAAATACAAGAGATTTATGCTAAAAATATGCATTTTTTCTCATATTCACAATCTAGTTGTTCATATGTCCTTTATAGAAACAGCTGCCAGACTCTCATTTACATTAGCCTCATGTGTAATTTCATAACTACCATTATCTATAACTATCTATGCATCTATACATCTGTCTATCTATGTATCTATCTACCTGTCATCTCTTTCTATCACCTATCTAGTTAGGTACCATGGAACAAATCCCAGAATGCTCTTTTAAATTTTCTTTGTTTAACTTTACACACTGCACATTGAAGGTTGTTGTCAATTATAAAGTCTTCTCTTTCTTTCAATGGACATAGGTATTTGTCTGTATAGATAAAATTTTAAATTTACTCATCCAATTTCAGGTCAAATCTCACTTACCTTGTTGAAAATATTTTGCTTTACAGATAGTGTGCCTCTAAATATTTTTGCAAACTGTTTTGTAGGTTTTGTATTCCAAATTATACAGTAAAGAAGTAAATATCTTTACTTTCTACCTCATTTTCTCTTTTTCTTAGGGTTTTTGCTTTTCATGAGATTTCCTACTACTGGATTGATAGTACCGGCATTCTTCTCTGTAGTAACACTTTTTTTTTCTAGTTTTACATTTACATTTAAGTGCTCATCTGAGAATCTTTTTACCATTATTTCTCCACTCATTCCTCAGTCGACTAAAGGAGCTCCTCCAATAGTCTCTTTTAGACAGCATGGGAGTATTGTCCATTTAGTGTTTCTTTTTCCCCTACATTTGAATAGCAGTGTGAATGGTAGGAATAGTAGTTAAAAATCTCTGATCATATGCTTTCAATGTCTTTATGGTTTAATTGATCCCCTGAATTTTAGCATTGGATATTATGATAAAGATGGAAGTCTGACAGCAGTCTTTTCAAATTAAGTAATATCCTGTATGCCTCTAAAGATCTTTCATTATCTTTGTTATCCAACAAGTTTTTGAGTCTTTGTAGTATCTTTATCATTTATTTATCATTTTGTTTTTGGAAAGACAGGGTACATGCAATCTTTGCACCTATAAGTTCAAATCTTTTGTTTCAGGTAAATTTCTGGATTTTACTTTTGTACATTTAGTGAATATTTAGATTTTAAAAATGTATTATGTTAAAGAAAATACATTACCATTAATCCCTCTCAAAATACTCCCTTAAGCTTCAAATATACTGATCGCATCAGGCTGCCTCTTTTGGAAGCACTTATGGGATTTCCTTGAGTGTTTAGTTGTCATGGTTGCCTCCATTTTCTGAATCAACAGTCAAAACAGTAAAGTCTTGACTTTGAAGAAAAATTGGAGTTGCACAGTTCTGGCTCCTTACTCATAGGTGTTTCATATGACAAACTGACATGGGGTGGTCACAAAGTACAGTGATGTTTAAATTTTTAAAAAGTACTTTGGTAAAGACATCTTGCCATTAATCTCCTTGAATATACTTCTCCTCACTTCAAACTTGCCTTATCCCATCATTTATGGCAATATATACTTTTGACAATATAAAAAAAGTTTTAAAAAATGTAAACATCACCCCTTCACCATAATTTTTCATCATTACTTGAGTATTTATTTCCTTATCACTTTTTTTTCTCGACATACAGATCCTCTCAGTAGTACCCTTTGGGGATAAAAGGTCACTGGGGAGTTGGGGAAGTAGCGAGATGCAGAGTGAGAGATTAGAAATAAGGTTAGAGGATCTACAAAAATCACACAGACCTCGAGAACCTTGGAGATGTTAGAAAACAACAAAGGCAAAATATGCAAGTGTAAGAGAGAACTGACTAAGAATCACAGGACCACCAGAGACTTTTTGTACATGCTCATATAATAATATGGAGAGAAGAGAAATTAGGGAAGACTGAAAATCTTTTAGTGCTAGAAACTGATCCTGACTGGAGGACAGGAGAGGATGAGGGACTGAGAGAATTGGGGTGCCTAGCAGCAGCAGGCAAACTGAGACTATTATTTGCTCTTCTATAAAAATGAGAGCAATTGAGAGGAGGAAAAAACCCTGAAATTGGACAAATTCAGCAACAGCAGAGTAGAGAAATGAAAAAAGAAAAGTCAGAGTAAAAAAGAAAATGAATAACAACAGCAACAACAATATCAATCAAACAAGCTAAAAACACTACCAAAACAGCCCTTCATGATGTGGATCTGTTGTCTCCTGTAGATCAGATGAGCAGTAGCACGTTGATCAGAGCTGATTAGTCAGAAGGAGACAGCTGTCTTCCCTGTCTAGGTTCTGATTATAATGCCAAGTTGAGCTCACTGAGCTCCTACAGGCTTTGCATGTGTTGAAGGATGTATCTGATCACTATCTATGCCTGGGTCAGCAAATTCTAACCATTAGTTCTAATATAACCATTGCTTCCCTTCTGTATGCTCAGTGGATTTCACATCTTAAAACAAGGAGGAAGCAGTGGAGAAGAAACTTCAAAAAGGAGATGAAGATGATGAAAATCACTATAGAAATTCTAGATGGCCTGAAATATCCACTATCCAGTTTTTTACAGAAAAAAATATTGCCAGTAAGTTTCAAGCTAACAGTTTATTTGAAACAAAATAATCTGCTAATGAATTTGTTAGCCTTTATGTGTTGTGGGAGATACCAAGTGGGCTGGTAAAGAACCTCTCACCAAGCTTTCTTCTCTAGTTTGCTTCAGAAACAATCTGCTTTCTTCAAGTGCAGGTTTGTAGGGGGAGTAGATGGAAGTGGGAGTAGGGGACCCTTATCCTTTAGTTTGCTGTTCCCTATGGCCAGTCAGTACAAACTATGTCAGGAAAATACATGGCTCTACTGGTACATGTAACATTCCTACAAATAAAGGGTTATTGACTTCACTTACAAGTTTGTCACTTGCTTTGGAAATAATGCTCAATGTCTTTCTCAGATACTTGGAGCTATGTGTACAGTCCCGTGTATTCTTACTACACTTGTTTTTTATTAATTTTTAATACTACATTGTGAAGATTTTATTTCAGTTCCATGATTTGACTTACAGATGTCATTTTGTTGCTTCAAAGATAATGAATTTCTATTTGTTGCTCTCTTTCTTGGATTTGTATGATTGCTAAAAGCAGCAAGAAAAATACACACATTCGTCTTATATTTCAAAACAAAACATCTATTTTGTATAAACATGCTTTTGTCTTTGTGTTGGAATGTGTTGCCAGGAAACTTCAGGTATAGACACACAGTAAAGATGACAGAAATATAGTTCGTTTTTACTGTGAACGAACAATGAATTCTTTTCCAATGGCTTTGTAAATATCTACCGATCACACAAAGCTATTGTGATTGTATACCACAGAAGATCCATCAGGGTCTTGTGTGGTTGACTAATTAAATGACATATCATGATTAAAGCAACTATAAAGACAATTTATGAAATCTGTGAAGGACTTGAGTAGTCTAATGATTTGGAATAGAGAGACTTATTCACTATGTTAACCTACTCTGTAGGAGGCACGATGCCAGGCACAGGTTTATTCATGTGCTTAGCATCAAGTGGATCATTCACATTCTGCTTGAACAGAAGCAAAGAGAAGTGGCCTCAATCAGAGTTGTAACCACTGTAAAATGTAAAAAGCCAAAAAAAAAAAAAAAAAAAAAAAAAAAAAAAAAAAAAAAAAAAAAAAAAAAAAAAAAAAAAAAAAGAACCCTACATAAAGATGCTGGCTTTTGCAAGGAATGAGGACTATGAGAATAAATAAGAGCAAAACCATCACAGCTCATGGCTGTTAACTTCTCATCTAAGGAAATGACATCTATAGAGAGAATTAAGACAGCTAGGGGGATCAATTTGAAAGTGGAAATGAAAAAAATGAGATTAAGTTCATACTGGAAGTTTTGTTTTAGTTGTTCTTCCCACATATTAACTTACACTGGGAAGTTAAAATCCTTTACGTTTCAGATTGCGGATCTTATTTGAAATCATCTGGGCTTGGGTTAATTTTCAACATTTTGCAGTTGCAATGTGCTTCCAATATAATTAAAAAGTAAGTTGGGTTCTCTCACCCCTTCTCCTTTTCACTGAGGACATGAATTTTTAAAAAAATTTGCATAGTAACATTTACTTTCTTTTCTGCTCCATGAAGGAATATAATTAAAAAGGTGAAAGGCATTGGACTGATGTTTCATAATGCACTAATTCATAATAGAGTATTAGCATTCTGATTAAAAGAAAATATCTAATGAAATTGGAGGAAGATTTCATTCTCACCCTTCCTCATTATATGGATGGCGAGTTGTGAGATTCAGGCAATTCTGCCACAAAAAGGCTATCATAACTGAATGCTGCTTAGGAAGCTATTCAACGGGAGGCTTTAAACAGCTGTTCCCCAGCTTCATTAAGACTCATTATGAGTTGTCATGTAATGGAGAACTTATATTTTTTGATGATCTCTGCATACCAGTAAAGATAAAAGTATGTCTTAAGGCAGAACTAAAAAGAACAGAAGTTGGTACATATTAAAAATAGATTACTAAAATGCCCTAGTTAGCTGGCACAGACCTTAAAGCTCAGTACAATCATTCAGATTTAAAGGGAAAGATAAAAAGTGACTAAACTCACTGAGCTTTTAATACATCAACAGTTATATTTTAGGAAAAAAAACCCTCCATTCTTTTATATGAAAGGTACCTGGGGGCCCCTGAGATTGATCTGCTCCTCTTATGATGGGCATTCACAAAGCTGGCATGGCCACGGCTGAGAGGGGCATCCTGATGGTCTTTTCTAATTGTTCTTCACCTTTGAGTGCAGGGAAAGTTCATCCTCCCTCCACGCTTCATGCCCGAGATACTTTTCTCAAACCACACAAAGGCAAAGGCTATCACAGTTCCTGGTCAAAGCCGGAGGGTCGCTGACACTGCCAGTTCTATATCTACAGGGATCTCCAGAATTAAGACTTCCATGGAAAAGACTTGTGCTGGATGTCAGGGAACTGGGTGTTAAGTTTTAGAGTTCTTTTTACAGAGAAAGCACTCTTTCTTTTTCCTTAATTTTAATTTTTTTCTCTTAGATTGTCAACAAATCTAGCAAGAAGTTTTAAGAGGTATTTCCATACTTTATGAAGGGTAAGAGCACATCAAGTATTCATATCAATTATTGGTATTGATCATAATTTGAGTAGAAATGCAAAGTGGATGGAAATTAATGATGGCAACTCTAAGGTTATAAACAACTGCCTGGGGCTTCCCCTCCTCCATGGAATCTAGCCCTTCCTAATCACAAGCACAGTCATCAGGGCTCTGTGTGACTACCCTGTCTCAGTGTCCCCCTAATGCCCTCAACCTCACATCCAATCCCACACATGCAGAAATCTATTTTCTTTTTTAAAAGCTGAAGGTAGGACAAGCAAATGGTTTGCTTCCAGCCTGGCTGTTTGAATCTGGGAAGAAGAGACAAAGTGTAGCAGGTACATTATACATTTTCAGGAGCAACAGGAAAGCAGATGGCTGGGAAGTTGAGAATACTGGAGAAAACATTCCTTCACGACAGATCCCCAGATGTGAAAGTGAGAAAGGAGGAGGTTTGGAGAGTGGCTGAATGTGATTCCAGGTAGCCAGGCAGCTGCAGGACGCTGAGGATGAGGAACACCACCAAATGCGACTTGCAAGGCAGAGGTAGGGGAAAAAGCTAGGTATACAGAAAAGAACACACTAGTCAAGAGTAAAGGGAGATAGTTGGTTTTAAAATGGATGTTACAAGAAGGAGACCCCCAAAACCCTGGTGTGGTTGTAGCCCAAGCCTAAAGACTCAAGTAGAAGAGGAGCCAATGGGGTAAGTCCCAACTTGAGTCAGAAGGTTAAGAACCAGAACTGTTGCTGATGTCTGAGGATAGAAGCTGGGTGACCAAGTTCAAGAGGACTAGCAGAGTCCAACCTTCTTCCATCTATTTTATTTGGGCCCTCAATGGATTGCAAAATACCCACCTACATAGGCAAGGACCTGTCTCTTCTTCTACCTACTGACTCAAATGATAATGTCTTGAAGAGACATTCTCATAGACACATTAAGAACTATTTTACCAATAATCTGGAAATCCCTCAATTCAGTCAAATTAACACATCAAATTAGTCATCACAGCTTTGTTTTCAAAATATAGTGAGGTTGTAATTGTTTTGTTATTTCAAGGTTAATTACTTTGACAGTCAATAAATAACAGTTATAATCTGGGCATAGTAGTATGCACCTGTAATCCCAGCTCTTGTGAAGCTGAGGCAGGAGGATTGCCATGAGTTTGAAGGTAGTCTAGGTTACATAGTGAGTTCAAGGCCAAAGTAAACTATATTGCAAAAGTTGGTCTCTTAAAACAAAAGAACAAGAAGTGGCTCTAAACAAGATGATTGAATATAGTTATATACCATAGTCATTAAACCAACATGCTATTATTAGTAGCAACTGTCAACAACTTGGAGACCCAAAGAGAATTAACTAGCATTCAATGCCTATTTAACATGGTGAGGAGATATTTAGAAATGTTATGCTCTTGCTATTCTAATTTCCTTCCAGATTGTACATGGACTAATTAATGAGGCATGTGGTGATATTTAGGATGACCTACCAAGTTTTGTGTAGCAAATCCCAAGTTCTCTTTCACAACAGGCTTGTGTGTCTTCTTGTGATTGCCATCATACTTGGCATACTTGTATTGCCATTTCAAAAGGTGCTTTGATATCTGTTATTTCACAAGCTAATGAGGAAGATAGTGATAGAAATACGATCCTCTTTTTATATATGATGATATGGGTCAAAGAAGCTACATGAATCAGGCAGGCCAGATAGCTAATTAAGGACTAACCTGGGACTCCACACAGGTGTTCTGAAGTCTGATCCTGAGGTATCATTCTCTCCATGAGAAAGTATTGCCACATACCTGGTGACAGAAAAATGCAACCCAGAAAGTGTTCAGCCGCTTCCATCAATCTTTTCTAGGCTTCTTGGGAAGATTTCTGAGGGCATGGCTGGGTTGCTGATAGTCAATTTTTGCCAATAAAGCAGATATATTTTGAAAGTTTCTGTAGACTTTTATTTTTGTAGCTATGTTTTAAAAAATTATTTCTGTTTTAAAGAAATTGACTTTTAAATGTACAGTGATTTTAATACTGATGTGAAGTCTCCAAGGAGCACAGTTTGTGAGAAGATGACAGACAATTTCACTTGGCTGTGCAGACTCTAGTTCTCACTTACAATGCATAGTATCATCTTAGTTTTATGCTAAATTCCTCCGTGTTTCTACGGATTTAACAGAGTGCATAGCTATGTGAACGACCTGTTCTCCCTGTGAAAGATGGCAAGCATGCTGTGCTGACAATACCATGCAATCAGTTGGCAGAAAGGATCCTCTCAATTCCCCATGAAGTTACTAAAATAAGAACAGAATAAAACAGGAAAAGCTTTGCTAAAGTAAAATGGGACCAAGATGTTAAGAGGTTATGGTCTTTCATTATGTACTCTTGCAAGCATCGTCCCTAACAATTGTCACACCAGAGTTTTGCCTCTTTTAATAGGTAGCAGTTGGAATAATTTGCCTTTCTTATGAACTGTGCTTTTTCTAATGAAAGGGGACAATTATTTTGCCATGCTGCTTTGTTCAACTTTACTTCTCCACATGACAAGCCCTTTTAATAATGTCCTGTGTAATCCAAACTTCCATTTTAATAATCCTTGAGGTCAGAAAGAGAAGGGATCCAGATGCATCTCATCTAAACAGTCAGGCACAGGTCATCCCCTGGAATAGGAATAGGTTTTATTTCCTCTTTGAATAACTTGACTCCCTATCAAAGGTGCTGTTTGCTCTCCACATTTTATTTTCAATTTAGTTTACTCTGAACATATACACCTGCAAGTTACACAATAATTTTAAATGTAAGTGTTAACAGATTATGCCCTCAACCCCATAATTCAGTTCAGACAAACTGAGTCTTAAGTCAGTGAGTCAGACAAGTAACAAAATGTGGTATGAGACTAATCTTGTCATATGAGGAGGGTGGGATGGGATAATGAATATTTGGGAAATGCTATATATCTTACCTTGGAACTTATGTAGGCATTGTAATGGCCCTTGGAATTCTTAGATAATATTGTTGAATGCTGTTTAACTCAGTATTTTTTCAAATTCTTTACACTCAATTGCAAATATTCAGGGAGCTTTCAAATAGGCCAGGAATTCTAAGTTTGAGAAACGTTAAAAAAAGAAAAAAATATAAAAACTCCTCTCCTTACATTCCAGTGGAAGACACAGACAAGAAGTAAATAAATAAAATAAATGGTATGTGAGATGGTGCAGAGTGCTGTAGAGCTACTGAAGGAGGTGGAGAACTGAACAGTAGAATATGTATTTAGTCACAGAATCTGCTTAGTACATAATTACAAAGGCCTGTAGAGCTGGAGTTCTTCAAAGAACAGGCTCCATGCCACTGAATTAGACTCTCAGGCAGTTAAGAGCCTCAGACAGTTCATATTAAAGATCGAAATTTGATTTTTTTTCACAAAAGATGATGTACTTTAAAAATACTCCCACTCAACAGTTTTTTTCTGAAGTCTATTAACAATACCTATTGCATGTGATCTTAGTGAATATGTAGAATATCATAATTTTAAAACTGCTCTGTCCTTTGAGAGAATGAAATAGCTAACCCAAATTAAAAATAATAACCACTAGATGTCGGTGTTATCATTGGGTAACATGGATGATGTTAAATCTCCTTAACAGGGTGATTTGATCTAGATAATTTATAGTATAACTGCACATTAAAAAATAACTTCCCTATCCATTAAAGCATAACTGTTTAGCTTCCATATGCAGTTCCTACATGATAAAGACAAATACAATCCATAGCAGTATTCCAGTAATTAGAAGAATATAGGTTTACATACCTATTCATCAAGTTACATAAATATTCTTATTTCCTCAATGTTTATTAATACATTCAAAAAACTTCTGTTGGGCACAGAGAGGGTAAAGTTAATATGCTGTCTTCCCTCAAGAGCAGAGTAACTAATAATGCAATATGATAAGGGCAATATATTTTTAGAGACACAGATGACACACGTGTAACACAGAGGGAGGAAGTGGAAGAGTGAAACAAACATTTGCGCAGATGATTTAGAGAGAGAAAATGGGGCTTGGTTGCAGGGGGAATGTCTGGAAGCATTTAGGGTATAAGAAAATTTTCTACCAGTTGAATTAAGAAGTAAAGGAGTTGACAAATATTCATATCAACTTACTGCACAGGGGCATTAGAAGCCATTGGACAGGAATTTCTCTAGTTCTACTATAAACCACAATTCTGCAAACCATTTTGTAGGCAGATTTTATTTTTCCTTCTGCTCTTTTTACAAAGGCATAAGTTCCTTTCTTCTGGTGCAAAACTAATGTGTGTGCCTACCCTTTGCCTGAAGTCCCTTGTCCTGTGAAGGGCCCATGGTGTGGAGTATATCCAGTGAAAGCTCACTGACTTCCTAAGGAAGCTTAAGCTTTCTTTGATCAGAATTAACGTATATTCTTTTATCTCTAAGCACAGAAAAGCACTAGCCAACCCAATCTGCCAACACTGAGTTTCCATAATCCACATAAAACACTTCCAGTTGCCACCTTGTAGGAACTGATGGTCTTCATCAACCACTCACTCCTCAACTGGCCGCAGTCTACTGCTGTGCGCACCAGATGCTCCCACCAAGGATACCAAAGACCTTCTTGCCCCTAGATCCAATAGACTCTTTCACCCTTTGCTTCAATGCTTTCATGTACTCTGCCCCACTGACTGTTTCCTACTACTTGAGATGGTGTTGTTCCACACCAGGTTTTCCCAGTTATCCTCATAATTATTACAACTTATGGTCAGACTTTTGTTAACTTTTCTTCCCGAATTTTGTTTGGGTTGAGTCCTTCCACATTCTTACTCTCTGCACTGAATGCTTACTCACTCTTACAGTAACTTTTGATTTATATGCCCAAGACTCTGAAGTCTTTGCCTTGGCCTCAGTTCTTCCTTTGTTTTCCTTATAGCATCTTCAAATCCAATATAATAAAACTTAAGACATAATTTTTCTCTTCAAACTTGCTTTATCATCAACACATTCTTTTTTATGCCCAGAAAATTTGGCAATATCTTTGATTTTTTTCTTTCCTTTGTGACTACAGATAATCAACTCACACACAAATGTATTTTTAAAGGTCTGTATATGACAATGGTTTGGGATATGGTATTGAACTGAATAAGAAGATCCCTGACTCTATGGAATTTAAATTAAGTTGGAGACACAGACAGCAAAGAAAATGTGTCATGTATAATAGGCCATCCTTGATAATTTGAAAAGTATACAGTAGAAAGTATCCAGGACTTAATATTAAACAGTGTTTTCAGGGAAGTGACACTTAAACTGAGACCTAAAGTACAGTGATATGTCATTGATGTAAAAAGTGGGAAAGAAATGTTATAGGCATAGGGAGAAATATATGTAAAGGCACTGAAGTTGGAAAGAATTTGTTAGAAGCCCTGTCTAGAAACTGAAATCAAAATTCTAAACACTTGAAGTTGATAAAGCTTTCAGAACTCTGACCCTCTCACCTCTTTACCTGGCCCATCCGTCATTTAATAAGTATGGACCTGAGTTCCTCTGACTCCTCCAGTGCTGAAGATCCCATCTCTTCCGATCCCTCACAAGTGTTCTTCTTCAGCTTCTGAGGAAGATCTTGTGTTCTCTTCTTTCTTGGCTTTTTCAGACTCAGGCCTCACACCTTCTCAGGGAGGCCTTACCTGCCTGGCAGGTGCACACTCACTTCCTGGCAAAGGCCAGTTCCACGTGAGTCCCCATCTTCTCCTTCCATAGCCAACTGGCTTTTGTCTTGTTTAGAGTCCATCTTCCATGGAAGACTGTGGGCTTGTTGAGGACAAGGGCCTCACCTGTGTTTTTAAACTCTTTGCCACAGTGTCTAGTACTATTCTTATAAAATCTGGTAAGCATTTGGGTGGAGGAATTTGTGAGTGAATAAAGTGAGTGACTTCCTGGATATCGAAGAAGAGGCAACATCGAAGATTGTGAACTGCTAATTCCCAGGTGATTACATGACCACTGTAATGGGATGACTTATGTGGGAAAAGTGAAATCAGCCAAGAAAATTTGGGATTTAAGCTTAGAAGTCAGTGTTTTCTTTTGCAAAAGAGAAGAGGACTAAGAGATGAAGGTATGAAGGAAGATGAGAAGCGGAAGAGAATGAAAAAAAAAAAAAAGAATTAAGATGTATCATATACATGGAGCAATTCCCCAGAATGCTGCAGTCATATGCTGAAGACATGTCTTAATAAACATAAAAATTAGAAAAAATAAGAAAGACTTGTTTGACTCTTTCCACTGTGTTGCTACTCTTGGTGGAAAATCTTTTAAAAGCTTGCTATAGTTTCTCCACTTCTCCTTAGTCTATTAGTCGACCTACCACTCGACTCAAGCTATTCTTACCAATGTGCTTAGGAGCCTAAATGTGTTACAGACTCAGTGGTCTGTCCATCTTATCAATGAACTTGACCATTATCCATTATTTTCTCTTTTTGGATATATTTACCCTGATGTCTTTCTTACCTGTTCTCACAACATGCCACTTTTCACTCTTTTGCTAACTTCTGAGCATCTAATAGTGGGGAGACCTAGAACCTTTCTCCCCAATTCTTTATTTCTCTCATCATCCACTTTTAGAGCTGCACAAAGCCTCTATTTCATGAAGTATTCCAATTTAATATATCCTGCCTTGATCTCAGTCCTGAAAAAGACTGCCCTTTTCCATCTTCAACTTGACATCAGCACCTTCATGCTAATTAGACATTTCAAACCTAGCACCACAAGAACTGAATTTTTGAATATGTTCCTTATACAATATGCTTCTCCCAAAGTCTTTCTTGTCCTAGGAAATGCAATTAATTCTCCCAGTTGCTAAATCCAACATCCCAAATCCATCCTGTGTTTCTCTCTTGCTCTCAATGCTGTTTCCCATTTATCCTAATCGTACAGGCTCTGACTCTGACATACATCTAGTATTCAACATTTCCTTCCCAACTGCATCCTGCTGAAGTGATTTCACCCTTCTTTCAGGTTCCATCTTTGTAGTAAAAAACATGGCATCCAAAGTAATCTTCACAGAAGTTTGTCAGTGTGTGTTATTCCTGTTTTCAAAATTTTCTATTGGCTTTGGAAACTTCCTTCCATGCTTGTTGTGCACTTTAAGGCCCTTCTCTGACCTTCTCTCAGCCTTCTTTGCTGACTATCCCATTCTACCTTTTCTAATGGTAAACTGTATTTCAGCTACAATGAATTATTTTTTGTTGTTTTAAATTCAGTACTGTACATAAAGACACCTCCCACTTTAAGTGTGGTATACTTTTCATCTGGAACTCATGTTCTGCAGAGATTAATAAGGCTTCTTCAGCTCTGAGTTGGAATTTTTTATGTGATTGTTCCTTAACATTGTTTTCCATTTATACTTCATCAAAAGGAGACTCCCTGATCACTTTTCCCATCTACTTCAGCCTCATAACACTGCGTCACTTGATACAATATGTAGTTCTTTAATTTTGAAGTAGAGAGATGAATGGATTCAGTCACAATATTAAGTTGAATTAGAATTCAGATAATGTGATCTAAATGTAGAATATTCCTTCTTTTTCCTACTGCTTGACTCAGGTTGAAACTGGGAGATTTTTCTTAATAAATGTGTGCTGATCCTCAGATGACATGTTGGTTCCTAAGGAACTGATTGTGTAATACAGTTATGTGATTCCTCTTTTTTGTGGAAATGTAGACACTTTCCATGACTTTTCCCCTTAGGATACCACACTTATTCATATTTAACCTGATGAGTTTATTCTTCTGACTCTTGGAGCTCAGGGCTTCCTTAAAAGCTTGCTTTGCATAGAGAAAGAGCAGTGGTACTCTCAATAATTTCCTTTTTTTCATCCAGGCTGATTCTTATAGAAAAATCCCCTAAGAATTTATCTTGATTTCTTAACATCATAACATTTTCCAAACAACATAACATAGCAATAATATGCAGAGTTGCACAGTAATTTCCCAGCAGCCCTCAGTACTATGCACCAGCTGCTACTCTCAGGGCGAATGGCTGGGTAATGGCACAGCTCCCAGGGAGAGGAAAATGAATATCTAAGTACATTCTGTTTTGTTTTGTTTCTCAGTGCAATTAGGTTCCCTTTAGGCAGACACATTCAAGGCTGTTTTTCCTGAGCCTAGGATTGTGTCTCCCATTTTATGGATATGTTAAAAATAAATACGTGTAGAATTAAGTAAAGGAATAAATTAATGGTTTTCTTGAAGAAACTTTCCATGTGATATGAGGGGACCTGGGTTTTAAATCACAGTCTCTGCTCCTTCATTGTCAAAATGGGGGATAATGATATTCCACAGGATGACTGGGGGATTCAGTAAAATAAGTCGAATATACAACACATAACAGATGCTTGGTGAAAGTTTCAAGTTTTTTTTTTTTTATCAGTTTTTTACAATACCTACCCTTTCCTCTTCTTTTGGTTATTATACTTATTGATGATATTCTAGATGAGGAATCACAAGAAAACTATATCATTTTGTCACTGTTCCATCTTTTGTTTTAGAGACCATAATACTTAGATGTTTCAATGAGGATCAAATTCAACTGTAAATTCTAAAAAAAAAAAAATCTGGTCTAAATATCATTGTAAAGATCATACATGATTATTATTTGTTAAAACTGCTAAATTTTCATTATCCATAGATGTAAAGATGGCATGTGATTATCGGATTGTGCATTCCATACGCTTTATATTGTTCAAGGAAATTAACTTTATTTGTCGTATCCCTGAACTTTTCCTGTATTAGAAAGTCACTCCTTTGTACTCTTTTAATCCATGTCTTGGGAGAAATAATGTTGATCTGAGTTGGGTAAAAAAGACATCAAGAACATTTAATTCCAACTGTAAAGATGTAGAATGTTTAGTGGGAAAAGAAATGGGATTCAAATGGAACTGAATGGAAATATTATTTTCTTGGCTGACTTCTTTTTTTGGTTACACAGTTTCTTTTTCTCAGAACCACAGACACTATAGTCAGATAGTTCCTTCTTGTGGGGTAGGGTTGTCTTTTACATTGTAGATTGTTTAGCAGCATCCCTGGTCTCTTACCCTATAGACAACATAGAGAATTCTTCTAGGAATATCTTCAGCTACTCCAAATTCCCCTCTAGGGAAGATAAGAATGACATAAAATTCCATTGAGAACACTGAATTACTGGTGTTTCTCAATTACAAGATTTTTTCCCATCCCTTAAAAGAGCAAATTGTCATAAGCCAAATTCCTGAGTGACCTAAAGAAGGAGATCACCACAGTGATTTGGTTCTCTTCCCTTGTTTTTTGGGAATAAATACCACATGAATGACATTAGTTTTGTTTTATTAAATCAGCATAATTTGCAGCTGATATTCTTTAAAAATTAAAAATTATAATTATGAATTATTTTTTGTTGTCAGAGTGTCCATGTTTGGAAAATAAATCAAATGTGTAATTTTTGGTGATGACTATTCTTGGTACTGGAATTTGGTGGTTAAATATGACACCTAAGCACACCCTTCTCCCTTTGAAGTACACCTTACAATGGGGAGAAAGAAAATTTAAAAATGTACCATGGGAAGCTAGCATTATAAGTGTCATTAAAACAGCAACACAAGGAGTGGGAGAGTGACAGGAGGTGGTTAGGTGAGTTGGGAAGATCTCTGCTAACAGAACTCTGAGTGGATAGTGGAAGGATGAATGTGTTATGGGCTGTACATCTGGCTGTTTTCAAGATTTTAAGGAAAGGTATAAAATCTCCAGTTTGCTCTTCTTTTCACATTACACAAATGAATGTCCTGGGGAAACCCTGCATTGTGTAATCTTACATAACAGAAAGAGGCACTATGAAAATAATGCAACACTGTAAAGAATTTCGTACAGGCCCCTGCAAGTAAAAGGACCTAAACATTAGGATTCTGGAGTTTCATAATAAATCACAATACTGAGGTTGCAGATCATCAAGACATTAGGGACAGAAGCCCTGATTGGTAACAAAAAGCAGAGACTGTTTGAAGCATGGACATGGCCAACAGCAAGAGTGCGGTGTGGCTGGAGAGACATCCCCTGCAGAGTATCCTGGGGCATCATCAACAATTCAGGGCATGCGTATTTGCATAAAGCATGTTTACAATTTCTCAGGTGTTAGCTCTTTTGTTCTTACAACTCAGCAATTGCTATGGTGCGCTATAGAGGCATTGTGCCAGAGTCCTCAAAGTAAACTTTAAAGAATGGGTGACTTTAAAAGTGCCATTAATATTTCTAATGATAGCTGACAGGTAATTAGGCTGGAAACTATTCTAACCAAGTGGCTTGAGCAATTAAGACTGTCCTGTAAAAGGAAAAGATGCCTCATTTGATAAGAAAAGTGTAGGTGCCGCACAGTTATTTCCATTCAACTAGCTGCTCCATTGGAAGCAGATTCAGAAGGTCTTTGTTCTTCCTCTTAAACCCCAGAGCTTCAAACCTTGGTCCTATTTGAAATCTGTCAGCTGAGGTTTTAACCATAACACCAGCCTTATCTTTTCAAAAGGATTGGATCAAAGTAGCTTAGTTTTCATCTGAGTTTAACAGGGAAAATGGCCTGTGGCTGTCATTCTGTAATGAGAACTTTCCCAAGTGGCCAGCACTAAAGAAAGGCAGCGATATTTTGTGTTTGTTATCTTCAGACCTTCCTGACTCTAAAGATATATAAAATCACAGACCTTTGGAAAAGTGATGTGCAAATTAGGAATATAATTCATTGTCTCAATTATGAATAGACTTGAATGAGAACCAAATCATTCTTCAAACTAGCTCAACATGAAGGTTGGCTACTTATGTTACATATCTTTATATATTAAACCCTGCTCCAAAGGAGTGACCCATACTGCAAGTGGATCATCTATAGTCATGGCAAAACTAGATTTAAACTGCCAGAGACAGATCATACTTAGGCATTTTTATAAAATTTGAAATTCTAGACTCTCAATGTTTCAGATGCTAACCTCAAAAATAGTCTTTCTTTTCAAGTTTAAACATGATTATCAAACATTATAAAAAATATTGGTACTTTTTGAGTTTTTCCAATAGATGTATATCCTTGAATATGCAAGAGATGTGAGGACAAATGCACTTGTCTTTGCAAAAATCTTGTGCAATCTAGGTTTTTACTTTTACTGGGTAGATTGGTTCAGTGTGATGTTTCAATTTAAAACCATTTTTTGCCTCATAAGTGAAATAAATAGGTCACAGATAGGTACATATCACATCTTTTCTCTGGTATGAGAAAATAAAGATGTAAATGAGTCCTAGAATTGTATGTTATAGATTGTGAAATAGAAAATGCTCAAAGTAAAATAGCATGAAGGGGGGAAATAATGAGATTATAACAAAAAAGAAAGGAAACAAATTTTATGTATATAGAGGGGTAGTA